>RQTK01000183.1:85735-101804 GCA_003991915.1 Elysia chlorotica
GCACACAGCACACGGCAATACCGGTACAGTGCAGCACAAAGCACACGGCAATAACGGTACACTGCAGCACACAGCACACGGCAATACCGGTACACTGCAGCAGCACACAGCACACGGCACACCGGTACACTGCAGCAGCACACAGCACACGGGGACTCTGAGATACACTTGACCATAGTCGAAGACGTATAAATAACAATGAACAGTAATACACATGACCTTAGAGAAAAATAATATAGACCCAAAATCGTTTACTTCTATCCCTTTACGTGTATATAATATTAGTTAGATTTCATAAAGACGTATGTACAGTTCCTTTCCAAAGAGGGGCACCTTGCCGTTGGTTGGGAGGCTTGCGCGTTTCATTACCTCTAGAGCTATGCTGGCTGGAGATCGTCTTAAAATAGGGTCACCCAACCAGACAGATCAATTGGTAGAGACCAGACTAAGAGTACTCACTGGCCCTTCAGGTTGGAGTTTGAGCACTGGACCAACAACTCCCTATCGTAAATAAAACTCACTGTTACAGAAACCGAAAACAGAAACCGAAAAAGATTATCCAGAAAACCTGCTTGGTTGAGGAAGAGTCATCTTCTGTAAAGCTAATGAAATGCACCAGTGAAAGCCCTAAGAAAGCCGGTGTGCCGGCAACTCTTCTGACGACCAAGAACAAGACCTGGATGGGGACCTGGAACATCATAACACTGTATGAAACTGGAAGAACCGCACAAGCATGTCGAGAAATGAACAGGTACAACTTGAAGATGTGGGGCCTCTGTGAGACCAGATGGACAAGGACAGGAAGAACAAGACTAGCCAATGGAAATACCATAATCCATTCTGGAAACGAAGAAGGTCAAGCACACACACACACACACACACACACACACACACACACACACATGGAGTCGCACTACTTATGGCAACCGACGGAACACGGACACTGTTGTCCTGGGAACTTGTATCACCCAGAATTATCACTGCAAGATTCAACTCGAAGGGCAGAAGAGTCACCACGAGACGTGAGAATATTGTTTGGAGACCTAAACGCTTAAGTCGGCACTGACAATACAAACATAGAGCTAATAATGGGAATCCACGGCACCGGAGAACAGAACGAGAATGGAGAATTTTTCACTACCCTTTTCTCCTTTAATGACCTGATGATCGGAGGCTTGGACTCCAAGCTCGACACTGGTAGAAGAATAGAGAGGTGAAGAAAAGTGTCAGGAAAGACACATGGAATTACAAGGAGGAGCTGACAACAGAGGCAGAGCTTGCAGAGGCCAAAGAAATTATGAAGAGACCCTATGAAAGCACTAGGACTCTCTCGGGGAAGAACAGAAACCCCAGCCGCCCCGTCAAAGACAAGAATGAAAACTCGATACCTGGCGAAAAAGAGAAGAGGACAAAATGGACGGAGCACTTCAAAGAAACTCTCAAAAAACCTTCCCCAATGGTCTCTCCAGATATCCCAACACCAACTGAGC
The DNA here is from genome assembly GCA_003991915.1 of Elysia chlorotica. Taxonomy (NCBI): domain Eukaryota; kingdom Metazoa; phylum Mollusca; class Gastropoda; family Plakobranchidae; genus Elysia; species Elysia chlorotica. The sequence continues at coordinate 87,226 of RQTK01000183.1, forward strand.
TCCTTGGCATCAACATGTGCCACGGCCATTACGTCTCTCAAGTCAGGCAAGGCAGCAGGTCCAGACGGCATAACACCTGCGGCTCTTAAGGCCGACATACATACCTCAACTGGCATGCTGCACCCACACCTATGCAAGATCTGGGAACGGGAGCAACAAGCAAGTTTCAGAAGACTGGAAAAGAGGACATCTTTTAAAGCTACCCAAGAAAGGGGACCTGTCAGCCTGCGGTAACTGGCGAGGAATCATGTTGTTATCCATCCCTAGCAAAGTTTTTAACAAAAAATCATGTCAGAGATGCCGAAGACTGCACTGGACAAGAGACTTCGAGATGAGCTGGCAGGCTTACGACAAGATCGTTAGTGCACAGAGCACAAAGCTACCATGAGCATCGTCATCGAACAGTCACTGAAGTGGCGAACCCCTCAGTATGCAGTGTTTGTTGACTTTCAATAGGCATTCGACAGCGTCGACCGAGATGTCATCTGGAGACTGATGTACCTCTATGGCTTTATAAAGACGTCACTTATCAAGTCATTCTTGATGGTAAATAACGGAACCATTCAAAGTGAAAAATGGCGTCCGCCAGGGCAGTTTGCTCTTGCCGACGATCTTCCTTATGGTGGTTGACTGGATTATGAGAAATTCAACTACAGGTCAGAGGCCCAGTGGACCTTCATGAGGCAGCTGGAGGATCCTGACTTTGCAGACGACACCAGCCTTCTCTCACAAATACAACAAGCTGCACAAGAGAACTATATCATGAGTCAGAAGAAGCCAGGAAGACTAGACTCCAGATAAATATTGGAAAAAACTGAGACAGTACGAATAAATAACAAACAGGCAGACCCACTGCAGCTGCATCATGAAAACATTAAAGAGGTTGACATGTTTGTTTTTCTTGACAGTGTTGTGATTAAAGACGGAGGAACAGACGAGGACATCAGATGCCGAATCAATAAGGTCGTTTCGCTTTCAATACCCTAGGACCAATCTGAGGGTCTACAGCCCTAGCGGTACGAAACAAGATCCAGATCTTCAATACCAACGTGAAGTCGGTTTTACTCTTTGGCTCAGAAACAAGACGCGTTACCAAGACCAACATCCATAAACTGCAACCATTCACCAACAGATTTTTTCAGAATCATCCTTAATGTTAGATGGCCTGGAGTTATCCCGAACAAAGAACTTTGGGACAGAACGGAGCAAACCTCCATCGAGACGGAGATTAGAAAGCGCAAATGGGGCTGGATTGGAACTTCCTTTGTAAACGCAAGCTCAGACGTCCGAAGCAGACTTGGCAGCCAGGCGCCGATGCTGAGATAAAAACCGCTGGTAGTAAATGGGCCAAGCTGAAGAGGACTAGCCAGAACCGAATTGGGCGGAGGGGATTTTCTGCGGCCCTATGTTTCACAGGATATCAACAGGCTTACACCATGTACACTAATCTTCATAGTCAATCAATCATGCGCGACATTACCGCCAAGACAATGACTATAACTTCCTTACAGACGATTGTTTTTTTTCCAGAAAAAAAAGACCGCAACTGGCTCACTTTCATAATTTTCTCGATTTTATTTGGCGATGGTAGGATCACCCTGGCGAAATTGTTTTATTTATGTTTGTTTATAATGGGCCCACAACTTGAATATAAATCAAAGGGATAGCACTGGTCAACATAGGAACATTTAATTATTGTTTTCTAGTCGAAACAGAAGTTGAATACGATTTTTTCGTAAGTCAAGTGATAAAATCATCTAGCTTTAAGAGCGAGGCACTCTCTTACGCTTACAAAACTTCAAAAAGTAACATTTAAGTGTCACCATATTTTTGAGTTGTACGGGAAAAAATGAAAACGTTATTCTACCAGCATGTGTTGTCTTGTATTATCATGCACTATGCTATTTTATCAACATTATTTCTGTTTGCGCATTTCTCATTGAAGAAATAGGTGTTTGGGCTTCCCGAAAAGTCCCAGAGGCATTTGACATGAGCTTATGAACATAAGGCTTTAATCTATAAATACATTTGAAACAACATCAACTATTTATCGCTGTAGAACAATTTATTAACTTCTCTCCCTTTATCATCCGAACCATTCATCACATTCATGTAAATGATATTCTACACTCGGTTCTTAGAAAGGCTAGATACAATTCAAACTTTCTTCAAACAAGCGTCAACATAAATTATATTACCTGTCGGATTGTTACTTTAGTTAATCATAACAAAAATGAACAAAGGAGATCCAGTTAAAAAAAATTAAGTACATAGTTATATTGTTTCAATAAATTAAAACATAAAATATGTAAGGGCTGCTTGTGATTTGAATGGTGATTCTAATGTTGCTGCTGTACCGAGATAATTTATTTTAATGTCTCATCTCACTTCAAATATTTTGTACTTTAAAGAATTGTTCACGATGTACAGATAGGCCTCTTTTTGTCTGTGAATATTCCCTGAGTTAAACATAAAACCAGCTAACTGGCCAAGCTTGTCACACACATGACGTTTAGCCAATTGACGTTTAGCCAATTGGTAAAGCTTAGACTTGTCACACAAATAGTGACGTTTAGCTAACTGGCCAAGCTTAGACTTGTCACAAACAGTGACGTTTAGCTAATTGGAAAAGCTTAGACTGGTCACACAAACAGTGACGTTTAGCCAACTGGCAAAGCTTAGGCTGGTCACAAACAGTGACGTTCAGCTAATTGGTAAAGCTTAGACTTGCCACACAAACAGTGACGTTTAGCTGACTGGCAAAGCTTAGACTGGTCACAAACAGTGACGTTCAGCTAATTGGTAAAGCTTAGACTGGTCACAAACAGTGACGTTTAGCTGATTGGCCAAGCTTAGACTAGTCACAGGGATGTTTAGCTAACTGGCCAAGCTTAGACTGGTCACACTAATAGCGACGTTTAGCTAGCTGACGAAGCTTAGACTAGTCACAGGGATGTTTGGCTAGCTGGCCAAGCTTAGACTGATGACACTAATAGTGACGTTTAGCCAACTGGTAAAGCTTAGGTGGTCACAAACAGTGACGTTCAGCCAACTGGTAAAGCTTAGGCTGGTCACAAACAGTTACGTTCAGCCAACTGGTAAAGCTTAGACTGGTCACAAACAGTGACGTTTAGCCAACTGGTAAAGCTTTATGCTTCCCAGAAGGCGCACCAGACGCCTAACACTCGGCCTTGTACCTCCCTGGGTGTGTCTGGTTTAAAGTGATCTGCGTGGGTACTGAAAATATTAACAAACAAACACGTTTCCTCACTCACGGTAATGAAAAAGCAATGTACATAATATACACTGTATACAGATCATAACATTTACCGGTACTTGAAACGGTACAATTAAAAAACAACAAGGTGATAGTCGTGAGTCTATTCTAATAAGTGCACTCTTTAAACTGTACAAAATGTGGTAGCAAAATGTTAATATGAATAAACAAGTTGCGTGAAAAAACACATGCATCACTGGACATGGTAAATGTACAGTGTAGGGAGAGTCAGTAGTGGACGTGCTGGATGGAAGTAGATCAGACCAACAGTATAATACTAACACTGACTTTTGTAGAGACGCATCAGTTGGAATACAGAAGAGAAATCTATTGATGGCTATAATGCGAATTACTTGTGATACATTTACTTATTGTATGGTACATAGTATAGGTTCCTTGTGAATCACAGTCCACTGGCTTCATCGGTATATATAAATAAAAGGAATTAACTTTCAAAAAATGTGTATTTATGTTAAATAGGCAAAAAAGGTAACAGCATATACAGACATAGATATAACCAGAACCATAAATTTGTTATAAATAGAGGTAATTCCTGCTACAAAGGTTTGGTAGTCTACAAACTAAAAAACCCCAGAACAAACAAAAAAATCGAATACATATCGTTATAAGAATTCAGTTTTGTATCAAAGTGTATTCAAATACTGGTCCTTGTAAAAAGGTAAAAGTTTTACAGAACCTTGAAGCACTCATGCGAGGTTGTTTGATTAAATATTGTTCATGTATTCATGGTGATGTATAAAACCTAATTCTGAAGTCTGTACACGTGTAGCCTGTAGCACGGAGGTCTCATTGTGCTGGAGCTGTGGAAATCTGTGAATTCATGGTGACGTATAAAACCTAAGTCTGTACACATGTAGCCTGTAGCACGGAGGTCTCATTGTACTGGAGCTGGGGGAATCGGTGAATTCATGGTGATGTATAAAACCTAAGTCTGTACACATGTAGCCTGTAGCATGGAGGTCTCATTGTGCTGGAGCTGAGGGAATCTGTGAATTCATGGTGACGTATAAAACCTAAGTCTGTACACATGTAGCCTATAGCACGGAGGTCTCATTGTGCTGGAGCTGGTGGAATCAGTGAATTCATGGTGGCGTATAAAACCTAAGTCTGTACACATGTAGCCTGTAGCACGGATGTCTCATTGTGCTGGAGCTGGGGGGATCTGTGCAGACCCCAGCCTGACGAGTATCTGTTCCACTCTTGTCGCACTAGTAAGGCGCATGGTACAAGTGCGGGAGGTTGTGCTCTACCCTCTGCAGTAGCCTGAATTCTTAGATACTAAGCTCCCCTTGGGAGAGGACTTATCAGTTGATAACCAAGGTCATAATCTGTTGACTGATTCCGGGGTTTGATCCCCGTACCTCTGCACTGTTAGTTCAATGCTTTACCAAATGCACTTCTATTCTGATAAGACTCCTTATATTTTACGTGAAATGCATCCAAGAGAAATCTGTGTTTCGATGTGCCAGCTTGATCCACTGATAAATTCCTCTACACATTAAAGTGCTAACATCTTGTCCGTGGTTAGCTAAAGATGTATTGGCTACATAAGGACTTTATCGGGACTCGAGATTTTTTAAGAATTCTGCGCTGCTAATTTCACGTACATTGTAATACAATTCATGGCATATGCATGTATTGTCATTTTTGGAATGTAAAGTGCAAAGCAATTTAAATCCATATATATTGACACTCCTAAGTCGACAGTACTTCAGAGACGAACGTATAATAATAAAAACCATTAGCTTCGATGCTCGAGGCTAGTTTAAACTCCAAAGTTCAAACTTCATCCTCCTTGGTGCTTTCTCTCTCTTCCCGGTTACTGAGTATTTTGTTAAGAAGTACAATCACTTGGTCTATCTTTTTGTCCATATGGTTCACCTAATAAGAAAAACGGGAAAGTTTACAAAGTTATGTAAGGCAGTGGCATTAAACGCTGTAAATTTAATGAAAATAAGTTTAGTAATTCACAGAACAAGGAACTGTTCGATCAAGTTACTTTAGCCAACCTAGCACTAAACTAACACGGATAAAAAGAGCATATTCCTACATCAATCCTAGAGCATAGCTAATTTATTTGTTACCCTGATTAAATATCTATTCATTGCTGTTGTGTTTTAAATTGCACTATCATATCTCAGCGACATTGGAATTTCCATCTCCAACTTGTTGTGTTGTGACAAGGCTATGTATCTAAGAGCTAACATGGAACTTTCACTACTAAACCAATTACCGGTAAGTAAATAACCCACTAACATCTGCCGGTAGCCGAATCTCATAGAAATCACATCTTACAGTCATTGACAAGGGGCAAGCAATGCGGTTCAACTCAGGCAAGCATAACTACTCTAAACGCTTTGTGCAGTTTAGAGTATTTACTTCTTTAGTCCCCTTTGATCATATTTAACAAAAATAGGGGACCAAAAGCTGATGCCACCCACTGCCCACTAACCCTAACTCTGGTGCTACCGACTGCCCACTAACCCTAACCCTGACGCTGCCCACTAACCCTAACCCTAATCCTGACACTGCACACTGCCCACTAACCCTAACCCTAATCCTGACACTGCACACTGCCCACTAACCCTAACCCTAACCCTGACACTGCCCACTAACCCTAACCCTGACACTGCACACTGCCTACTAACCCTAACCCTGATACACGCACACTGCTCACTATTCTCTAATTTTAACCCTCGTGCTGCTCACTGATCACTGCTCACTGACCCTAACCCTGGTTTTGCTCACTCAGACACCACCCACTGCCCACTGCCCACTGACCCTAACTCTGATACCACCCACTGTCCACTGACCTGGTTCTCGACCCGGACCATCCTGGCGCCGATGGTCATCTTGTCGCGGTCTCGTGCGGAGCTGGAGTACAGGTTGCCCTGCCCACTGCCCACTAACCCTAACCCTGGTGCTACCCACTGCCCACTGCCCACTAACCCTAACCCTAACCCTGGTGCTGCCCACTGACCACTAACCCTAACCCTAACACTGCACACTGTTCACTAACCCTAACCCTGACACTTCCCACTGCCCACTGCCCACTGCCCACTAACCCTAACTCTGATACCACCCACTGCCCACTGACCTGGTTCTCCACCCGGACCATCCTGGCGCCGATGGTCATCTTGTCGCGGTCTCGTGCGGAGCTGGAGTACAGGTTGCCCGGCTTGCCCAGCGTCTGGTCCAGTCTGGAGCGTGCCACGGGGGAAGAGATTGAAGGAGAGAAAGGAGGAAAGAAAGACAGAGAGTGAGGGATAGAAGAAAAGAGAGTGAGAAAAACAAGAAGTGCAGATTCAAATCTATGGTTATACAATGCTATAATCAACATTTGATAACCTATTAAACATTTTTGTTTTGAGTCAGAGTGATCAGTATAATTACACTTTCAAACCTATTTGGGAAAGTCTTCATTGTCAGGCCAGTGGACTCGTGACGGACCAATTAGGCGGCTTGAGGCATAACTGAAGTTAGCTGACAGCTGTTAACCTCAGGTCCTAAATCTTCACAATGGTTGAAACTCAGGCACAAACTTTTTCTTTGCCAAATGTTTAGGTGAGAGCCTAATGACTCTACTCTGTGGGCGCAACGCATTTCCTTGTAAGTAATCTCCGAAAGTGCGGTCACACGGGGGAAAACTGCGGTGACAGCGGCCGCACGAAGGTGTATGATTACCCTGCAGTTAGGGCGGCCTCCTTCTGAGCGCCGTCACTACAGCGTCGCGCGAGTGTTAAGCTTGTCTGCAAGACTTTTTATTGGTATATATTTAGACGAGCTGTAAGCTTAGCACGGTTTTGTACTTATTGCCCTTAGATCGCTAAGATGGACAAATCTGGACAACTGACCGTCTCTGGAGCTCCTTGATGCGCACCATCATGTTGAGGTGCCCCTGCGAGTACTGCTCTATCACGTCTCGGACATCGTACGGCTTGCGGGCTTGCTGTGGACACAGGGAGCAAGCGACATGGCCTGGCTTTAACACTTCATACTATCACACACAAACAGACTTATTCACTAGGACTAATGCATCAACCTAACGTACCTAGGCTGCATGCAGGCAAGTTGTAAAAAACGTATAAAAGTGAAGCAACCCCCCATCCAAAAAACCCCAATACAAAACAACAACAAAACACAAAAAAACACACACACATGCTCGTTTGTCTGTTTCTATTTCATTATCGATGTGTTCACACACAAACTTTAAAATTGGCCAGCGATTAACAAGATTAGCGTCAATATTCACCTTCAAGCCTGAGGTTTATAGTCGCAAGTTCACGGTGGTCGTAGCTTTTGGTTTTTTAGTTCATTTTCATTTCTACTCAACAGAGAACTAAACCGTTAATATAGAATATGAAAGAAAAATCCAAAATAGGAGAACACAACAATGGATCGAAGAGTTCATTAAGTTGACATATTGTCAAATTAATTGAAAGTCGCGAAGCATACCTGGAATTTCCTCCTTGCCACAAAGTACTTGATCTTCCTGATCACACGAATCGCTGTTTTGTGAGCCTCGGTCAGCCTGCACAGAAGATGTTTATTTAGGAGTCTTGTTGACAACAACAAACAAAAAAAAAAAAAAAAGAGAGAGAGAGAGAGATAGAGAGAGAGAGAGAGAGAGAGAGAGAGAGAGAGAAAGTGCTACTCAGCGCTACTCAGTGCTATCTAGTGCTACATAGTGCTACCTAGTGCTATCTAGTGATACCTAGTACTAGCTAGTGCCACCTAGGGCTACCTAGGGCTACTCAGTGCTACTCAGTGCTACCTAGTGCTACTCGTCGCTACCTAGTGCTACTTAGTGATACCTAACTCTATTCAGTGGTACCTAGTGATACTTAGTGCTACTCAGTGCTACTCAGCGCTTCCTAGTGATACTTAGCGCTTCCTAGTGCTACTCAGTGCTACTTAGCGCTACCTAGTGCTACCTAGTGCTACCCAGTGCTACTCAGCGCTACCTAGTGCTACTCAGGATTTTCCTAGTGCTACTCAGTGCTACCTAGTGCTACTCAACGCTACTCAGTGCCACTCAACGCTACTCAACGCTACTCAGTGGTACTCAACGCTACTCAACGCTACTCAGTACTACTCAGTGCTACTCAGTGCTACTCAGTGCTACTCAGTGCTACTCAGTTCTACCTAGTGCTACTCAGTGCTAGTCAGCTCTACCCAGTGCTACCCAGTGCTACCCAGCGCTACTCACAGGACGACTTTCTCGGGCTCCTCAGCCTCGTAGTCCGTGTCGTCGTTGTTGCAGTTGTCGCCGCTGACGCTGACGCTGGGCCTGTGGCTCTCGCGGCGGCTGACCCGGGGCGTCAGGTACCCTGGGGAAAACAACGGGCTTTCATTGGAGGAAGGATGGGGTGCAGAGGTTTACCTTTTCAAAACAATTTGACTAGTTTTACAAACAATGTACCCTACACACGCAGTAGTTTCAAATTAGATTTAGTCTCATCGTTCCTCGCTCAACCGAAAGTGTTCTGATATATTGCTCTAGTTTGAACTAAGGTGACTATGTTACATAATAAACAGAACGCATTCTCTTACTTTGTCTCTTTGCATATTACATGTACTCTGTTTAATGAAAAATCTATTATAATATTAGTGCAATGAAGTACTGGAAGACGAAATAAACATGAACAAATAATAACCATGAAAAACGTCTAGTACTAATAATAATATGGATTTAAAAAAAACAAAAAACAAATAAACAACAAATTCACACCTTCATACTTGGTGGATATCAAAGTAAAATGAAAAACATTTAACAGTATTGGTGTCGTGTGTATAGTTTTTTCCCCTCTTCTTGCTTTCGTGTCGGGTGGAAAAACTTTCAGCTATAGTTTGACCACCAAGTGTTACCAACAATCAGCGTCTCAACCAAAATTAATAAGATGGAGGTTTTGAGACGCCATTGTATGTGGGGTGTGATGCTCTATAGCATATATAACCTTACAGTAGCTTTGTCCCTTTCATGCAGACCTGAATTTGACCTTATCATGGCCACTGAGATAGCAAGATGGCGTATCAAAGAGATGTGTCCGTTTGAAATGAGAATATATCAATGTGTTTGTATTACCGGTAGCCTGTAAGAGCAGCATCATTGAAACCCGCCCTTTTGTTTTTATTGTTATGCTAGAGGGAAAAAAAGTTAAGATTACTACAAAGGCGGGACTTAACCATTTTTTTTCCTAATATTGTCTTAAAACGAGAAGAAGAAAAAAAAATGAGATACGCCATTCAGTTATCCTCTGTTAACCCAAACTGAGATAAGCCATTCTGTTATCCTCTGTTAACCCAAACTGAGATAAGCCATTCTGTTATCCTCTGTTAACCCAAACTGAGATAAGCCATTCTGTTATCCTCTGTTAACCCAAACTGAGATAAGCCATTCTGTTATCCTCTGTTAACCCAAACTGAGATAAGCCATTCTGTTATCCTCTGTTAACCCAAACTGATTGGGTAGGTACACAGGTGTCGTCATCCGTGTCCTAGTGTCCTACGCTGATGAGCGCTTGGGTAGGTACACAGGTGTCGTCACCGGCCTAACAGAATGGCTTATCTCAGTTTGGGTTAACACAGGATAACAGAATCACTTATCTCAGTTAGGACACGGAGGACGACACGTGTGTACCTACCCAAGCGCTCATCAGACACGGAGGACACGGAGGACGACACGTGTGTACCTACCCAAGCGCTCATCAGCGTAGGACACGGAGGACGACACATGTGTACCTACCCAAGCGCTCATCAGACACGGAGGACACGGAGGACGACACGTGTGTACCTACCCAAGCGCTCATCAGACACGGATGACGACACATGTATACCTACCCAAGCGCTCATCAGACACGGATGACGACACATGTATACCTACCCAAGCGCTCATCAGACACGGATGACGACACATGTGTACCTACCCAAGCGCTCATCAGACACGGATGACGACACATGTATACCTACCCAAGCGCTCATCAGACACGGATGACGACACCTGTGTACCTACCCAAGCGCTCATCAGACACGGATGACGACACATGTGTACCTACCCAAGCGCTCATCAGACACGGATGACGACACATGTATACCTACCCAAGCGCTCATCAGACACGGATGACGACACATGTGTACCTACCCAAGCGCTCATCAGACACGGAGGACACGGATGACGACACATGTGTACCTACCCAAGCGCTCATCAGACACGGATGACGACACATGTATACCTACCCAAGCGCTCATCAGACACGAATGACGACACATGTATACCTACCCAAGCGCTCATCAGACACGGATGACGACACATGTATACCTACCCAAGCGCTCATCAGACACGGATGACGACACATGTATACCTACCCAAGCGCTCATCAGACACGGATGACGACACATGTATACCTACCCAAGCGCTCATCAGACACGGATGACGACACATGTATACCTACCCAAGCGCTCATCAGACACGGATGACGACACATGTATACCTACCCAAGCGCTCATCAGACACGGATGACGACACATGTATACCTACCCAAGCGCTCATCAGACACGGATGACGACACATGTATACCTACCCAAGCGCTCATCAGCGTAGGACACGGAGGACGACACCTGTGTACCTACCCAAGCGCTCATCAGACACGGAGGACACGGAGGACGACACGTGTGTACCTACCCAAGCGCTCATCAGACACGGATGACGACACATGTATACCTACCCAAGCGCTCATCAGCGTAGGACACGGAGGACGACACCTGTGTACCTACCCAAGCGCTCATCAGCGTAGGACACGGAGGACGACACGGACTCGCGGTAGTGCCCGCCCCCGCCCCCGCCCCCAGCGCTGGCCAGCGAGTCGAGGCGGGACACCCGCCGCTTCCTCAGGGTGAGGCTGGCCCGGCGCGCCATCCGCGCGAACACTGTCTCCTCATTGGTCGGGTCGTGCACGTGGATTCGCCAGGTCGCCTCCGAGTTGGAGTGGGCCTCAGCCGCGTGACATCTCCACAGGCACTAAGATAGAGGCAAGAGTGCATTTCTACTGTTATGGTGACACAGAACAGAGTAGAGGCCTACGTCTGAGCGTTAAAGCACCACTAAAATAGATATATAGAATCACTTTTTTTTCAACCTAACCAAATTGATCTCTTAGTCTTACCAACATGACTATTGAAGTGCATGCACTTAAACAAAACAAAAACAAAAAAAGTCATGTGCCTAAATCACCCGTCATCTGACTTATGTCCATTGTGTTGGATTTCATCCCCTACTACATGTAGTTTGTTTGGAGTTAGTATGATGTGACCGGCTGAGGCAGATGTCTACATATCTCCGCACTGTCTGTTGTGTTGCAGCACGTACACTTGTCAGACGTCATTCTTGGGACCCGTCGCTGTAAAGGATCCTCCTTGGGAACTTAGGAGACGTAAAACTCTTGGAGAGATCCCCTACCTGAATCAACGTAGCGGCAGCAGGGATCTGCCGGTTGAAGTGTTTCTGTCTCTGTTTTTGTTGAACTTTTAAGGCAAACCCGGAACCCAAGATCCCCTGGGGAAAAAACAATTAAAAAAAATAATGTCAGCAAACCGCAGTGCGTAGAGGGAGTAAGTACATTGCACCAGCGTAGTGAAACACGGTAGATGTAGAATCAAAAAATGTTTGTGTGTGTGCAATAAACAACAGAGGTGGACCCCATGAATACATGTACTAAAGCCTGTTAAATGTTCATGGGATTCGTGATTCCTTGCTTCTTGCATTCTGTACACAGAGCCATAAAAAACGCGGGTGTTTTTCTATTTTAAAATGTTGTGCTGATTTCGTGTGCCAAGGCATATAGTTGCACCGGCAAAGCTTATTCTATTTCAAACTTCATTTAAATGTACTAGAGTTTAAATCATTGGGAATTGCACAAACAGCAATACAAAATGAAAAAAAAAAAAACAATAACAAACAACTAAAAACAATATTAATGAAAAGTCAAGGAGAGAAGCGGGTGGATGTTATTATGAAGGAATGTGAATCCAACGATTAGAAATCCTGAACTCTACTTTAGGTTTTAATTAGCTCCTCTAGTAGTGTTGTCTGCAGACGGGTGACTTGTGCTAAATGCTGCGATAATTTCAGCCGTTAAAAGCACAACTTAATCATTCACTGCAAATGACGCAATGACATGTCTGCTTGTTGAACAGACGCCAGGTCTTCCAACACAGTCACTCTCCCTATTGCATACCTACCGCGGGGGGGGGGGGGGGGGGGGGGGGGGGGGGGGGCGGCTTGGATGAAATAACGTAATCAATTAGACCCACTATAAAAACATAGAGCTGTACAGTCCGATTGACCTCAATTCGACTTGTTTCAACACCACTGGGTTAGCACTGCAGCATGTCTCATAATATTTAGTATATTCCATGTGGTTGTTACACCGCTGTCTAATTAATGGTGAACTAAAACTTAAACTGCGTCGAGTTTTACTTCACTTAAGAGAAGCAAGCCCAATTTTGTACCACTCACACAAAGTCATGACTACATTGTTACCCTCTTTAACCGTTTCCAAACAAATAGATGTTACATTTTGCTAGTGCAAAGTCGAAGTGTTCTTATACCAAATCTAATACATAGACATACAAATACCGGTACTGGTGGACTATTTCAGATGTGCATTGCAGAAGTCATTTAATGAAAGTGAAGTAAATAAACGGCAAAAACTGTTGATCAAGCACTAGGAGATACATAAAGTATGGGAGCGCGCCGATGTTACAATGCGTTATGTTGCAGCAGCAGTACATTGTACGGTAATATAATTACCCCCCCCCTTTCCCCCCTTTTTTTACACACACAAACACAGACAGACAGACACACAGACAGACAGACAGACACAGACACTACAGGAAGTACTGACCACGCCCCACCAGAGGGCGTCTGCATAGCTGGAGAAGTCCTTCCTCTTGTCGTCGCGCTCCGCCAGGTACACGAAGTAAGAGGAGAAGATGAGGCCCAGGAAACCTATGTACAGCGTGGTGATCAGCTCCTGAAACACAGGCAAACACAGCCGTGGGTCAGTGACGCAGGACAGCGGACTGCCAGAGCAAGATTCGCGCTCATTTGGTTGTTAATTCGGTGAATTCAAACACGTGACGAAAAGACGAATGTAAACTAGTATCGGTACAAGTAAGGGATGTTGAAGCAGTTGGTTAATATAGAAATCAGCCTCACAAACAAACAACTGATAAACATACTTATGGAAGGGAAGTTACAAAACAACCAACCAAACAACTGACAAACATACATATGGAAGGGAGCTTCCAAAACAGATCCAATTACAACGCTTCTGGGGGTATTAGCAATATTGAACAGCCAAGAGATGGCATTTCCCTTACATATTCTTTTTATTTTTTACAACCAAAAGGAAAATTTAAAAATAGAATTTGTATTTTAGCAAATCAAAATTTACAAAAATATGGAAACAAGTACTCATTTGTCTTTGGTATAATCTGAACTACATAAGTTAAAAACCTTACTGAGAAATGGTACGAGCCGGTAGCCAAAACTATATATTTCCGTTATCAAAATTGTAAACCAGTTAATTATTTTTAGCACTCAGAGCTTTATTGTTTCATTTTGTGGAAAACAAATGCGTTTAATATTGCCCATGTCAGTTAAAAACTGAATTCTTGTTAGAATACTGTTTATGCGCTGAGTTCATAGAAAGCAAACAATTTTGAACCACCAATGTATTGAAACCAAACAATAGGCGTATTGCTTCATTTTGCTTTAAGATTTTTTTGTGTGTCGTTGATAGGTGAGATTTTCTTTGGAATTAGACACTGAAATAAAAAATAAGGCAGAGAAGAAGAAAGAGAGTGAGATTCTTGCATTTATTGAAACGCTAAAAGAAGAAAGTCAGTTCCTTAAAGAAAAACATGGATTGTGCGCTATACCTTGTACTAAAAATGGCCTCTCTCATTTGCTAAAAATCCCCACGAGTTACGAAGGTTCTCAAAACTGAAATTTGACAATCTCATACAATATACATTCAGCAATAGTTGCTCACAAAGGCATTTTCAGCAAATTCCTTAGGTAGGCTCCCTATAGTACCATATAACAATATTTCCTCCTATCCAATCAAGTCCTGTGGATTAAAAAAAATGTTGCCCAGTTCCAAGGTGGATAAAAAGCAAAAATAATAATAAGAATAGTAATAATAAGATAATAATAATAATAATAATAATAATAATAATAATAATAATAATAATAATAATAATAATAATAATAATAATA
>RQTK01000183.1:104216-118014 GCA_003991915.1 Elysia chlorotica
GCGGAGGTGGCGAAGACCTGGCCCTCCGAGCCGATGGTGAACACACAGATGGAGGCCACCACCACGATCAAATCTGGGGACAGACGGGAACAGGGGTTCAGCCCAAAGCTTAGTTGTTTATCTAGATTTTCAAACGCTATTCGACACATCAAGACATTTTAAAGTACACGTATATTAATTTCAAACTGGTTAAAAACATTTTATGTAAAATTCCTTTTTATAAAATCCTAACCATCTCGACACGATCAGCCCATTAACAGCGTATGGGAAGTCTATGAATGGGTTACGTATGGTGGCTATTGGCTCGCTTTGTAATGTTTATTGAGAATTGTATTTTATACTATTATAGCGCTCTTACTCATTCATCATCATCATCATCATCATCATCATCATCATCATCATCATCATCATCATCATCATCATCATCATCACCATCGTCATCGTCATCATCATCATCATCATCATCATCATCATCATCATCATCATCATCATCATCATCGTGCTGGCTTGTCGGTACTGTCTGACATAGCCTCCCGTACAATCTGCCTGAAGAGCTCTCTGTCTTGAACGATCCTTCCTGTCTCGATGGACCTTTGTAGCCAGTCGCTGATGTCACCCATCCACCTTTTTGTAGATCACCCTGTCTTCGCTTTGCCCATAGCTTTGCTTTCTAGAATAATATGTCTTTGTCTTTTCAAATGTCCTAACTATTTCAGTTTTCATTCTTTGGTTGTTTGCAAAAATCAATTTTGTTTGATCTGAAATTCTTTTAGTATGTCGCCATTTCGTCTGTGTGCTGTCCATGGGATATCTGTTTCTGTAATTGTCCAACCTTCACATCAATGTATAGCAACGGGGAATAAGCAAGATCTAATGATTTTCAATTTGTCTCTTTGTTGTTTCCCTTGCACAGTTTCTCAAGTCTTTCTTTTGTGTCAGGGCTGTTGCTATTCTTTTCTTTATTCGCGCTGAGCATGATTTACCGTCTCCGTCAATTTTACAACCTAGGTGTTCAAAATGGTCTACAATGCTCCACCTTTTCTCCGTTTACTATCACCTCTGCAAACAGAACTGCACTGTAGATGTTAACAATTTCAGTTTTAACATTCAGCAGCGGTCCTTTCTTTTCACTGTGCTCTTTAACTGTTTGGACCAGCTTGTCAAGTCCCCCAGGATTCTAGAGCAATGCAATTTCACCAGCGTACTTTCTTGTTTCTAAGTATAAGTCGTTTGATGCAAGGCTGGTTACAAATACTATTTCTTGGATCGTGTTTAACATTTCTCATTATCTCCTAGACTATTGTGCTCATAAAAATGTCACCATTGGACGTACACAGAGAAGGCCCACTTTGGATCGCACCCCTCTCATCAATTAGGACTGGGCACCATATAAATGTCCGTCAGGATCAGACAATGCCGTTTAGTATAGAATGCTTAGTCCAACAGTCACACCAATAACCTACACGGAGGACAAGTTGGCAAACTCATCTATTTAACCACGCCACTGTTCTTAAAGCTGATCTAAGCTGCGTTTCTAAGAACGTTGTGTAAGAACATGATGTTTCGTTTCCACTATTCTCACGATTGTATCGACATAAGGCCACGAATGCAGTGAGTTCAAATACCAACGCGCTTTCTACACAAATTGGGGGGCGCGGAGGTCTAGGGGTAGAACATCGGCTTCCGACGCAAAAGGTCCCGAATTCGAATCCTGGCTGTTGCGTTCCCTACTGGTTCGGTCGGTGTCAGTATAATGTGATCGGCTGAAACAGGAGTCATGGTATCCCCACCCTGTCTCGTGTGTGGCAGCACATAAAATTGTCAGACGTCTGTCTTGGGGTCCGTCCACAATATAGCTTATATAGTGCTGCTGTTGGACGTTAAACCAACCCAACCTACCAACCACACAAATTTTTCTTTCATGAACTTTCGTCAACAAGTTAAAGAGAACGCGCTATGCAGTGGAATGAAGTTGTGAATGTCGTCGCTGCTTGTCATTAGAAGGTTTAACTAGAGTTTTCCAATACACGTTCACACCGAAAGATGAATCCGTGCAGAAGACGTGTTTATGTTTGTACTCACTGCGTGCGCAGTCTTAACCTGAACATTTTCTCAAAATCACAAGGCGATATGGTCGCGAACATATATTACTGAGACACATCGATACAAAAATCTTAGTAAATCCGCACTCTGTGTGGCAGCACGTAAAATTGTCAGATTGTTGCTTTGGGACCCTCCTTGGAAACAGTCTAGTTGCTGAGGTTGGACAATAAGAAGGCAAGCAACCGACCTATGATGGAAATGGGTTTCCTGGCGAAGCGGAAGCGGCCCCTGAAGCCCAGGTACTTGCTGCGGCAGCCAGCCGACCACAGGCGGATCGCGTACTCCAGACCGAAGAAGCAGACAAGGAAGATCTCCTGCAGAATAGTGGTCAGTGCAGGAGTTATTGGTCAGTGCAGGAGTTAATGGTCAGTGCAGGAGTTAATGGTCAGTGCAGGAGTTAATGGTCAGTGCAGGAGTTAATGGTCAGTGCAGGATTATTATTATTATTATTATTATTATTATTATTATTATTATTATTATTACGATCATTATTATTGATACTGTTATGAGTATTGATATTTGTTCGCACTCTTGCTTTCAATGTTTGTACCTTTTGGCTTTGCTGCACATACGGAGCATCAAATTTGGCTTGAAACTTCGAATTGAACTTTTTTGACTTTAACTTTCCAATTTTTCATCTGACTATTGTCGCTGCAAACCATCCAAATATTTATTTGCCTATCAACCAAATGACAAATACATCATTTCCACTCGATGCAATGCAACAAAGTTGTTGTTCAGCAGGTAAAAAAATGCGCAACGCAACGATGTGTTAAGCTTTTGCAAAAATCTCTCTCTCTCTCTCTCTCTCTCTCTCTCTCTCTCTCTCTCTCCCCCCCCCCTCTCCCCCTGACTCTCACCGTATGGCGGAGGTGGCGAAGACCTGGCCCTCCGAGCCGATGGTGAACACACAGATGGAGGCCACCACCACGATCAAATCTGGGGACAGACGGGAACAGGGGTTCAGCCCAAAGCTTAGTTGTTTATCTAGATTTTCAAACGCTATTCGACACATCAAGACATTTTAAAGTACACGTATATTAATTTCAAACTGGTTAAAAACATTTTATGTAAAATTCCTTTTTATAAAATCCTAACCATCTCGACACGATCAGCCCATTAACAGCGTATGGGAAGTCTATGAATGGGTTACGTATGGTGGCTATTGGCTCGCTTTGTAATGTTTATTGAGAATTGTATTTTATACTATTATAGCGCTCTTACTCATTCATCATCATCATCATCATCATCATCATCATCATCATCATCATCATCATCATCATCATCATCATCATCATCATCATCATCATCATCATCATCATCATCATCATCATCATCATCATCATCATGATGCTGGCTTGTCGGTTTTTTCAGGCGTAGCTTCCCTCAATTTTCCTGAAGAGCTCTCTGTCTTGAACGATCCTTCCTGTCTCGATGGACCTTTGTAGCCAGTCGCTGATGTCACCCATCCACCTTTTTGTAGATCACCCTGTCTTCGCTTTGCCCATAGCTTTGCTTTCTAGAATAATATGTCTTTGTCTTTTCAAATGTCCTAACTATTTCAGTTTTCATTCTTTGGTTGTTTGCAAAAATCAATTTTGTTTGATCTGAAATTCTTTTAGTATGTCGCCATTTCGTCTGTGTGCTGTCCATGGGATATCTGTTTCTGTAATTGTCCAACCTTCACATCAATGTATAGCAATGGGGCCCCTGTTCTTAAAGCTGATCTAAGCTGCGTTTCTAAGAACGTTGTGTAAGAACATGATGTTTCGTTTCCACTATTCTCACGATTGTATCGACATAAGGCCACGAATGCAGTGAGTTCAAATACCAACGCGCTTTCTACACAAATTTTTCTTTCATGAACTTTCGTCAACAAGTTAAAGAGAACGCGCTATGCAGTGGAATGAAGTTGTGAATGTCGTCGCTGCTTGTCATTAGAAGGTTTAACTAGAGTTTTCCAATACACGTTCACACCGAAAGATGAATCCGTGCAGAAGACGTGTTTATGTTTGTACTCACTGCGTGCGCAGTCTTAACCTGAACATTTTCTCAAAATCACAAGGCGTTATGGTCGCGAACATATATTACTGAGACACATCGATACAAAAATCTTAGTAAATCCGCACTCTGTGTGGCAGCACGTAAAATTGTCAGATTGTAGCTTTGGGACCCTCCTTGGAAACAGTCTAGTTGCTGAGGTTGGACATTAAGAAGGCAAGCAACCGACCTATGATGGAAATGGGTTTCCTGGCGAAGCGGAAGCGGCCCCTGAAGCCCAGGTACTTGCTGCGGCAGCCAGCCGACCACAGGCGGATCGCGTACTCCAGACCGAAGAAGCAGACAAGGAAGATCTCCTGCAGAATAGTGGTCAGTGCAGGAGTTATTGGTCAGTGCAGGAGTTAATGGTCAGTGCAGGAGTTAATGGTCAGTGCAGGAGTTAATGGTCAGTGCAGGAGTTAACGGTCAGTGCAGGAGTTAACGGTCAGTACAGGAGTTAATGGTCAGTGCAGGAGTTAATGGTCAGTGCAGGAGTTAATGGTCAGTGCAGGAGTTAATGGTCAGTGCAGGAGTTAATGGTCAGTGCAGGAGTTATTGGTCAGTGCAGGAGTTAATTGTCCGTATGAGAGTTAAAGGTCAGTGCAGGAGTTAAAGGTCAGTGCAGGAGTTAATGGTCAGTAGAGGAGTTAATGGGCGGTTAAATGCATGAGTTAGTACATTCTTGGCTAGTAATTAATTAATGAACCATCGATCAATACGGGAACAAGTAATTAATACATGACTTAATGAGTAACGACCAGTACATGCATTAGAGATTAAACAGTTACCACGTCTCATAATATAGTAGCCTCCATCTCCCCCTTTGACAATAAATAAATTCAATATCTATGCAAATAAAACATCAACACAGAAACAATGATAATTATGAATGCAGCACATCTCCTTCTGTATAACTGGTCGGGTCGATGTCAGTATTATGTCACCAGCTGATAAAAAATACCAGTGATTCCCAATTATGTATAATTGTCAAACGTTAGTCCTGGCTCCCATCCTAAGTTGCTGCCTGTAGGCGTTAGGAAACTAGTCTACCATACCACCCTTCCCTCAAAATTTGACGTTGCCCCCCCCCCACACACACACATACACCACAGAGTGCACTCACCATCCAGAAGAGCGTCTCGTTAGCGAACGTCTCGTATTGGTCGATGGTGGACAGGACGCTGAAGATGAGGCACACCAGGACCATCATGAATCTGGGGGCGATACACGATCATTGTTAGCACTGATTGTTAGCAGACACACACTCACTAGAAATACGTGGCGCCAAAACATGGAGAGACATGAACATTGTTAGCACCGATTGTTAGCAGACACACACTCACTAGAAATACGTGGCGCCAAAACATGGAGAGACATAAACATTGTTAGCACTGATTGTTAGCAGACACACACCCACAAGAAATACGTGGCGCCAAAACATGGAGAGACACGGACATTATTAGCACCGATTGTTAGCAGACGCCCACTCACAAGAAATACGTGGCGCCAAAACATGGAGAGACACGGACATTATTAGCACCGATTGTTAGCAGACGCCCACTCACAAGAAATACGTGGCGCCAAAACATGGAGAGACACGGACATTATTAGCACCGATTGTTAGCAGACGCCCACTCACTAGAAATACGTAGCGCCAAGACATGGAGAGACACGTCATTGTCAGCAGACATTAAAACGGAAGACATTGCGCTAAGACATTAACAAAAACCGCGATTCTTAGAGTGAAAAAACTAACATTGAGAAAAACATAGCAAAAATCAATATAAAGCAACGTGAAAAAACATCAACAAACCCAAACAAAGCAAACAGCATTACCAAAAGCTTTGTGCAATAAAAACAAACAAACGGGAAAGTCCAAAGAGAGCTCGGGCTGGGACTTAACAAACGCCACTGGACATTCGCCCATTGCCACCCAGATGTTATTGAAAGCTTAATGTGGGGAAAGCCACAGAAAAACTGATCGGGTAGAACATTCAGCTGTCTCAAAGTACCTTCCGCTGAATTGTCAAAAATGTATAACTTTTTACGTCGGTTCCTGTTTCATCAAAAGATTGTAGGCGACTCTGCTATCTAGAAAAACACCAGCCTACTTTACAGTTGTTCAATCAGCGAAAAGCTGAAAAATAATGACAACTTTAATTATATCATTACAATCAAGTGTGCGCCTTTTGATTTTTCAAAGAATAACTCAAACACATAATGACGGTGCGATGTTCATGATGTTTAATACAACCCAGACACATTTGTATTTTATATAGCCACAGTTGTATCTCTCTATCATTTCTTTTGTAATTTATATATAATCCTTTCTCTTTCCACGTTTTCTCTCTCCATTCATATGTCCCGCTTTTTACTCTTTCTGCCTGCCTGGCTCCCTATCTGTCTTTGGCTCTGTTTGTCTCTATCTCTTTCTCTTTTCTCTCTCTCTCTCCCTCTCTATCTGTCTGTATGACTGTCTGCCTATCTGTCTGTCTGTCTGTCTGACTGTCTGTCTGTCTGTCTGTCTGTCTGTCTGTCTGTCTGTCTGTCTGTCTGCCTAATAGTCTGTTTGTCTAACTTTGTGTCTAACTACTTCTCTGTCTGCCTGCCTGTCTGCCTGTTTACCTGTATGCAATATATGTCGCTCTTTTTTCTTCCAATAGGCCATGTCTGTCATTAGATGATTGTTATTATTGTCTAACCGCCCTTGCTGTTTACAGTTTAAAAACCAGCGCCAAAGAATCCACATGTCGTAGCATTTCTTTGAACTCCTCGCAAGCCGCAGTAAACTTGGTTTTGGTTGCTTTGCGTGGAAACACCCTGCGTTACTGCTGTTCGCTTGGGCCAAACATTGATCAAATTTCGTCGTAGGCCTATTAGTATTACCTCTCCAGTACCCAGTTGTTAGGAGACTAAATTGCCCCCCCCCCCCCCCCGCCCTCCGTGGTGCGGCGAGCGCGTCAACTTGTCTCTGCACCATGAACAGGCGCCTCTCGCGGTCACACGCGTTTCTCCCGCCGCGCAAACTCAATTTAACGCGCGCATGTTTGGCAGCTTTCTTTGTCTTAGCCTCATCTGGTTTTGTTCTAGGCCTAACTGCTATTTATGGCCTATGTATTATATTAACTACTTTCGTTATTTAGAAAACTTAGTTTTAATTTAAAAGAAAAAAGGGTTCTGTATTAGGTTAGGTGTTTCAGAGCCTAGTTTTGTTTGGCTTGCAGAATCCAATTTCTGCACATTAACCACTGCCTGTGAAAAGGATTTTTAACATAAAAAAATGCTTTACCATAATTCTAAAATCTCTAGTAAGATTCACAAAAAAGGTTGGTTTTTTCTTCTGGTTCTATTCAATTAGTTATCTTTTTTCTTTACTGCCTGGTTATGCCATTCTTAATCTTTTTTTTAGGCTTGCTTGAATATTAAGCTACCTGCATTAAGTTAATGATTTTCTCCTGTGATCCGATTCCTTTTGTTTAACATTTATTTTATGAAAATCAACCTCCAACGTTAAATTTGATTTCCTGAATCCATTAGAGCTTGTGCTAATGAAACGGAAAAAAAGCAGTGGAATTATTTCAAAGGAACACCACTCTGCCAAATGATCTTCGATTTTCTAACCACGTGGCTTGCTTCTGATGTGTAAGCAAAAATTGAAAGTGATGATTATTAAAACACTTCAAAATCCACACAATAATTATTATCTCCAGTATTCTCTCCTGTAAGCTGGTACTCATAATGAGGACTGCATTTAAACTGGAATTGAGTTGTTAACAACACATCCGTATGGATCCTGTGATGAGCTTTTTAGAACCAAAAGAGTTATTAGTAACACCGTGGCTGCACGTGACTTTTCTCGCCGCAAACTTTGTTGCCAAACAGTTGAGTATACGTCTAAACAGACGATGACAGCCGTTTCCAGACAATCAAACAGTGGTGTTTGAACCGCACTTGTCTCCAGATGAAATCGCATAATTTATTGATGCGGCCTCTTACACAGCGCTCTCTCCTTATAGAGCGCCTTCGGGGTGTCACGAAAGTTATTCGACGACGGGTTTGGTGGGGGATTTTCTTGTTTGATGCCAAACACATGACGGAGTGGGGATACCAGGACTTCTACCTCAGCCGGTCCCATTCGACCGACACCCAGCAAACCAGTAGGGGCAATGGAGGTCTGATTGTCACCCGCGATCGTCCGAGTATCAGACGAGCGCTCCACCGCCTGAACTTCCAATCTGTCGCTAAAGAGAACACACAGAACTTTTTTGAAGGGGCAAAACAAGACGCCAAAAAAAAAAAAAATCGATCGATTTAGAAATCTTTGTCACAGCACCCCAGACAAGGATAATTCCATCGATTTTCGAGTGTCTTCTCCCTACCGCTTCAGAAAAATACAAGCACACATCAAACGCCTTTTTAAACGCGAATCAAATTTCAAAGTTTTAAGATCGTTAAATGTATTACATAATAATATGTAAAATCTTCGACTCTTCTTGCAGCACGGTCTAACATCTAATGCTTTCATGTGATTTTAAAGCAAAAGAATAGTTCTAAAACGGCTGAGGAGACTTTTATTATGACATCATCATTTATAAAATTGAAATAAGTTTAAAAATGGTACTCGATGTCTAAGATTTACATCTACTTAATAGCAGCACGCAGATCATTTGGAACATTAACAATTGTATGTAATGTATATCTAGTTTTCACGCTTTAAACAAGAAGACTGTTTGTTTGATACTGTGTATGTTAGGGCGATTGCAGCCACTCTCTATCATTCTTTTCACCGCTTTGTCAGAACATTAATAATTGCCGTTACATTAGCGCGAGTATACGAGACCAAGATATCCAGTATTACGTCACTCAATATTACAACGAACATTACGAGCTGGAAAGTACACTACATCAGACGGCACTCGTACACAGTTTTTGTTGTAATGTGTTTAAATCAATTTGAGTTTCTGTTCTCGCCAGTAATAGATTAAAAACAAGAGATCCACACAATGCATTGTGGTATTTTAACGTTCTCTTTAAAGCTAAAACCTACTGGAAGCATAATGTAACGTATTGATAATGTTTTGTTACCAAATTAAGTGTTAAAACTATTAACAGAATATCAGAATGCTGTTAAAATTATTTAGCTCAACTTCGAAAACAAACTCAGGTCGAGCGGGAGAGTTAGGCTTGGGGGAAAAGAAAAGGTTTTTGAGATGAATTGCACGTGTGTTTGTCTGTGTTCTGTGTTTATGTTGAGATGCTCCTAAGATTTGCCCCAATATCTAGATTCCAGAATGTCCCGTCTCGGCCTGCCAGCCTTAACTGAGCACGGAGAATAACATCCATTGATACATCCCTGGTGTTGTTTCATTATTACGGCGACAAGACACTGTGTGCCCCCCCCCCTCTCTCTCCCCTGGGACTCATCTCTGTGTCCTGAGATGCTGGTGAACTTTGAGACCCACTCCTCTAAGTCTGGCTCTAAACAGGCACCGAGCTATTTCAGCCTGATCAGCTAGCTAGGTACAACGGATGCAGCGGCATTGGACTGGGCTTTGAGACCCACTCCTCCAAGTCTGGCTACTAATATTTCTCCCTTCTGTTTGTCTGTGTTCTGTGTTTATGTTGAGATAGTCCTAATATTTCTCCCTTCTGTTTGTCTGTGTTCTGTGTTTATGTTGAGATAGTCCTAATATTTCTCCCTTCTGTTTGTCTGTGTTCTGTGTTTATGTTGAGATAGTCCTAATATTTCTCCCTTCTGTTTGTCTGTGTTCTGTGTTTATGTTGAGATTTGTCACTTCTGTTTGTCTGTGTTTGTCTGTGTTCTGTGTTTATGTTGAGATAGTCCTAAGATTTGCCCCAAGACCTAGATTCCAGAATGTCCCGTCTCGGCCTGACAGCCTTAACTGAGCACGGAGAATAACATCCTGTGATACATCCGTGTGTTGTTTTATTATTACGGCGACAAGACACTGAGTGTGCCCCCCCCCCTCTCCCCTGGGACTCATCACTATGACCTGAGATGCTGGTGAACTTTGAGACCCACTCCTCCAAGTCTGGCTCTAAGAGGCACCGAGCTATTTCAGCCTGATCAGCTAGCTAGGTACAACGGATGCAGCGGCATTAGACTTGGCTTTTTGTGCCTTCTTGTGTGGGATTATTTAATAATTATAATTACCGGTCTAAATTATTTACTCCGGTATGAATTATCTACTGCGGTGGTGTTTGGAGCTTCCCGAAGCCGCGGCCATCTTGTGAAAGAGCCCGAGGTTATTCCTTTGTTTAATACTATTTATTTCAGATTGTCCCGAAACTACGCATGAAAGAGTTGGGTTAATGATCAATATCGACAACACGGAGTACTGAGCAAGTCTTCTTTCCTATAGCACAGTTGTCAAGCTGGGTGCAACGGTCTTAATCCTTGCATTCACCTATCTTAGCTAGAGATGATCTATTATTGATGGATTTATCGTTTCATTATCAATTCTTTTTTTAAATCGAATTCCAAAGGATACTCCACTGAAAAAAAAAGATGTCTGTAGAAAATTTGCCGACTTGATAAAGAGAGGCCTTACAAAATAGCATTAATGACGGCAGTGAGATAGACATTAGTTAATGATATTTCTCTTTCGTCTCCTCTCTCTCTCTCTCTCTCTCTCTCTCTCTCTCTCTCTCTCTCTCTCTCCCTCTGCCAACACACGGTGATTGAGAGCAGCGCAGGCGCTTCAATTTAAGAAGCCAACAATGCCAGATCGATTGGGTTGCATTGCTACACAAAGCGATTTATCAGGATTACATCGCGAGAAGGTCAAACAGTTAAAAGGTTTTGTCCCGAGCTAAAAGCATCTGTCTGGACATAAGACAAAGATCTATGAGCGGGGCTTGAGAGACCGCTATCTTTTTCTTTTGCACGCGACTCCGCGCCGTAACACACGAGGACCTAACGACGGTACCGACTGGTAGTAGTTCCACGAAGTTATGGAGTGAGTACGGGTCACGCCAGGTGCTGCAGCCGCAGGTAGCGCTGGGGTCTTGTTTGAGAAACGCCCCACTGACCTCCCTGGGCAGGCAGGACAAACGCACTAGAGGTGCTTGGATGCTCTTGCATACATATCTACATCCAGGTTTAAGGAAAATGCTACGCAAGACATTATTTTAAAACATTTTGCTGAATCCTAGGATACCATTACCAACATTTGAGTTTTGACAGGACTGACATTTTAAAGTTAACAGCACCGTTCTTAGATTTTTTTAGTGACAGAAAAAAGCAACAACAACATACATAATTTTACACTATGAAGGCCTACACTCTCTTTTTCTTTGTGAACTGAAAATTAAAAACCCACCAAAAAACAAACAACCAAAAAAAAAACAAAACAAAAACTGATTCTATAACAGCAGATTTTAATTTAATTTGGAAAAAGAAATTATAACTGCCAATAGGCAAGATAATTAAAAAAAAAATACTAGAAGAGAGACTTCAAGATCTTGAATTTGAATCACGATCCTCCGACAGGTTGAGAGCTTGATGAATCTTCACGTTTTAATTTAAACGGATAACGCAGCCTTAGATTTTGATTTATAAATCTAGACTATTTTTATAATTTTCAAAATTAAAACAAAAAACATCATCAAAAAACACAAAAAAAAACAAAACAAAGAGATTTATAATAAAATAAAAATAGTATAAAAATTAATGCCTGCAAAATTTTACTTTAGTGGATGGGTTATGCTTTTCTGGTAGTTACTGATCATACCACTTGCTTACAGTACAAGAAACAAATTTGGGAACATACATTTTTTTTCAATTCTCATGCGTGGATTATAATCAAGTAGATCTTCATTACACTTGACAGTAACACAAACACACACACACACAGAATCGTTAAGTACGAGATTGTTTAAATATCACATTAACATAATTTTACTTTGATCTAGTTCATATTTAGTTTCTGCATGTTAAATGTATCTTCTTTTTTGAAGAAATTTCAAAATCTCTTCTTGCTTACATGAGCAAAACCTAGAAGAAAATTAGTAAGAATGAGCCTTACTTAGTAATTAAATGTAAAAGCTATTTACTCCTTTAGCTTAACTAAAAACAGAAGTTTTGTATAAATTGATTAAATCTAGATTTCTGCAAATTGTTAAATTTAATTGTGTAAAATAGTTTTGAACCCACTATATTTTTTGACTAGACTAGGAGCTTCAAGATTAGATACAGATCTACATCTAGCTTTAAAAAAGGGAAAAGCTATATGAGACTATTTATATTCTTTATACTCATTACACAGACCAAATGCATAATTTCCAAGTTTGGCCCACGTGACAGATGCCACTAACTAATGGAACGATGTCCACGTGATATATGCCACTAACTGGAGGAGCGATGTCCACGTGACAGATGCCACTAACTGGAGGAGCGATGTCCACGTGACAGATGCCACTAACTAAAGGAACGATGTCCACGTGACAGATGCCACTAACTAAAGGAACGATGACCACGTGACAGATGCCACTAACTAAAGGAACGATGTCCACGTGACAGATGCCACTAACTAGAGGAACGATGTCCACGTGACAGATGCCACTAACTAAAGGAACGATGTCCACGTGACAGATGCCACTAACTAAAGGAACGATGACCACGTGACAGATGCCACTAACTAATGGAACTATGTCCACGTGACAGATTCCATTAACTAGAGGAACGATGTCCACGTGATATATGCTACTAACTAAAGGAACGATGTCCACGTGACATATGCCACCAACTGGAGAAACGATGTCCACGTGAAAGATGCCAAAAACTAAAGGAACGATGTCCACGTGACAGATGCCACTAACTAAAGGAACGATGTCCACGTGACAGATGCCACTAACTAAAGGAACGATGTCCACGTGACAGATGCCACTAACTAAAGGAACGATGTCCACGTGACAGATGCCACTAACTAAAGGAACGATGTCCACGTGACAGATGCCACTAACTAAAGGAACGATGTCCACGTGACAGATGCCACTAACTAGAGGAACGATGTCCACATGACAGATGCCACTAACTGGAGGAACGTCGACCACGTGACAGATGACATTAACTATAGGAACGATGTCCAGGTGACAGATGCCACTAACTGTAGGAACGATGACCACGTGACATATGCCACTAACTAAAGGAACGATGTCCACGTGACAGATGCCACTCAATAGAGGAGTGATGATCACGTGACAATTTCCACTGAATAATGGAACGATAGGCCAAGGCTATTTCGGTACACCTAGCGAAGAAGTAGGTGTGGAATATTACATTTTCACCTCGTTTCAAACTTCATAATATAATGTTATATTGTCGGCAGAGGCCTCCTTCTGTGTGGCCACCACTCCGTCAGGCTTTGTACAGTGGTCCCGAAGACTTCCAAGGTTATTGTATATATCACTGTCGCGGCAAAGTGCCGTGCAAACAGTTTATCGCCTTACCAGCACTCTTAGATAGAACTGGTAGGCCTACAGTTTAAAGACTACTTCTACTACTACTACTACTACTACTACTACTACTACTACTACTACTACTACTACTACTACTACTACTACTACTACTACTACTACTGTTGTTGCTGCTGCTGCTGCTCCTACTACTACTACTACTACTACTACTACTACT
>RQTK01000183.1:118143-136194 GCA_003991915.1 Elysia chlorotica
ACTACTACTACTACTACTACTACTACTACTACTACTACTACTACTACTACTACTACTACTACTACTACTACTACTACTACTACTACTACTACTACTACTACTACTACTACTACTACTACTACTACTACTACTACTACTACTACTACTACTACTACTACTACTACTACTACTACTACTACTACTAACGACAATAACTACTAATAACGCCACCTTATCCTACTCTCCGCGCCCTTGGTTGGCCCAGCTTTCAGCATCCATTATAGCTGGGGGCAGATCAATGCTGACCTCTCCTAAAGACTGCCCTCTATGGCAGAGTTCAATAAACGCCCAGTTGTTTGTAATTAATGTCCCGTCTGGTTTAGCCGTAGACAATCAAGATTAAGGCTTAGTGTGTCTTCGCGGGAGATTTCTGTAAACAAACGTTTTAGTCCGTCAATAAAGTAAACTCAAGATATGAAAATTTACTTACAATAGTAACAATATGCTTAATGTGTCTCTCTTTCTGTCAGTCTATCTCTGTCTGCAAACGTGTTTATATATGTGTGCGTGTGTGTGTCTCTCTGTCTCTCTCAGTGTCTCGCACTCTCTCTGTCAGCCTTTTTACCTTTGATTTTTTTCCTTCTCCTTCTCCTCCTTTTCACCCTCTTCGCCTCAACTTTCTAATTTGTCTTTCTTTCTTCCTTCCGCATTTCCCTCTCTGTGTTTCGTTGTCCCTCTCTTTTAATCTCTAACACTCTCTCTCTCTGTCTCTCTCTCTCTCTCTCTCTCTCTCTCTCTCTCTCTTCCTCTCTCTTTCCTCTCTCTCTCCCCCTCTCTGCCCCGCCCCCCCCCCCCCCCCAACCCTGTTCCCCATTTCCGCTCTTGTCTGTAATTTCAATCCATAGTCCTATTTCACCTTACCCTTCCGCTCGATGGGATTGAATGCATGGCTCTTCATCTTTTCTTCTCCTTACTAGCTTTATCCTTCTTTTTCTGTCTTCTATATTTTCCCTTCCCGTTGCTCATCTGAGCGTGATTCCTTCCTGTCTTTAATTCTGTATATTTTCCTGCCTCTTTCTCTCTTTTGGCTTATCATTCTTTTAGCCATATCAACCCTCTTGACATAGTAAAATGTTTATAGCGTGTTGCTTACAGTACCAACTTTAATGGTGTTAAGCGAGTCCGAAGAAACAAACTAACGACCACGTATAATCGAACCAATTTAAATACGCTTTAACGTAAGTTATGGATCATGAGCTGCTACGTTTTAGATTTTGATCGCCTTTTTCTGCTATCTTGTTCTTGGACAAAGCATTAACGACACATAAAGCAATTAATTTGTTAAGCTTTAGTTTAAGGTAGTACGTTCAAGGTTGCGGTAAACTATGACCCTAACACGAAGGAGAGATTTGCTGTTTTAAAGTACCCTTAGTTTGGGTTCTAAGGCAATAACAACATAGTACATGTATTCCTACCCTGGAAATGTCAAAGAGTTTGTTGAGCTGCCTGGAGCAGGTGAAGGAAAGAATCGGCTTCATGTCGGGGGGCGCGGTGGTCCAGGGGTAGAACATCGGCTTCCGACGCAAAAGATCCCAAGTTCGAATCCTAGCTGTTGCGTTCCCTACTGGTTGGGTCGGTGCCAGTATAATGTGACCAGCTGAGACAGGAGTTATAGTATCCCCGCCCTGTCTCGTGTGTGGCAGCACATAAAATTGTCAGACGTCTGTCTTGGGGCCCGTCCACAATATAGCCTATATAGTGCTGCTGTTGGACGTTAAACCAACCCAACCCCCTCGGCTTCATGTCACAGAGTTTATTCTGTTACTGTATGTGAACGAGCGTTTTTCGTATCCGTTTGTTTTGTTGAGTTATCATTACCAGACGTTTGTTAGAAAATACATTTGACGTCTAGAGAAATTAATATTTTGGGCCCTAAGAATAGAAGAGATTTTTAAAAAAAAAATCTTTATAAAATAGGCTCAATAACTATATGTTCACTACCGCCGAAACCGCTCATCCCATTGACTTAAAACTTTATCTGTAAATTAGTGTTTGCCTTAAAGGCTTTACAAAAGTCTACCCACCAAACGATCCATGCAATTTTCTCTTTTACTATTTCCTTAAAAAGCGTTGTTTCGCCAATATAGGGTAACTTACGATTGTCATTTACCCATTCATTTTTCGAAAAATTGAAATACTTCCCTGACCTACTTTTGTTGCACACTAAGATAAAATGAAACTAGATCTAGATCTTTATCATGTTAACCGATATATACATAGTTTGTTCAATTTGAACGTTTAGAGATAATTTCCCCAACATAATTCGGTATAGATTTGAGACAAATAATCGATATAAATTGTAATGTAAGTACTGTAAGGTAATCTTGACTTTGAAATGTGATGTTGTGTTAAGATACTGCTTTAAGATGTCAATTAGCAAGAAATAGGGTGCGCGCGCTGAAACCAGCTGGGCCCACAGAATACACACTACAGAGTTTGTTTAATGTTGTTTTCTGTTTTTGTGTTGTTACAAAAAGTTAGTATCAGCACGGGGTCTCTCTACTATCTACTACGTCTTTGAAAGAGATGCTGGCAACCAACATTGAATAATAATTTTGAATTTTAATATGCTTCAAAGCAATCACTTAAGCTTTAATCCTCATGTCAAGAAATTAAAAAATAATCGAAAACAGAGATTGTTTTAAATGGAGTTACCTAAGATTATTTGACTTGGTATTGTCCGATCAAGAACCTTTAGAGTTCAATGTAATAATTATTGTTATAATAGGCGACTTTTAGTTTTATCAGAAATGTAGACAGAACGTTTTGATATCACGTGACGAGTTAGTGAGCCCGCTATGCCGCATGGATGCCAAAACTCGCCCACTTTTCAACCGCAGGTATTATTGTTCATGACGCTCAAATGTACCAGAACGCTTTTTCATAACATGATGGTATCAGAAAAGCTGTTTAAATGTTGATTAATCATAGTAAAACAAGCGTATTGTGAAAGGTACGGAATGCATTTATTACTAAATGTCTGCTAAAGCTTGACACGCGTTGAGCCATGTACGAGTTTCGCTCGCTTGGCGATCTATCTCTAGATCTAGGCAGGATGAGAAGTTAAGCCTAATCAGAGGTCACGGTGAAGACGAGCCCGTTCACGCCGCGCTTCCTTTCGTTTATGTGTTTGTTTTGAAGACCGCGGGTCACTGGGGTTCACGCATGCGCAGTGGACTCTTGATTGCATGTGTATATCAGAGTCAAACATACACATGCGAAACATACTGGTGTGAACACTCTGGTTTGGTGCATGCCGAAAACAGAGTGAAAAGTACACATGGTCTGAACGCTCTGGGCGCTTGTGTATTTTTGACTCTGATATACACATGCAAATTGGCTGCGCAGAGTGGTGTGAACAGAAAATAAAATATACACATCGAAAATACACGCGGAAAACATACTGGTGTGTACACTCACTTACAGAGTTTCCCTCAGTTGGGTGCAAGGATCACACGAGATCAAGTGTGTAAGGAGCGTCGCGATGGAAGGGCTTGTGAGAAACCGAAGACAACGGGTAAGTGAACCTGGGCCCGTCTACAACTCTACATTAGCTTTGTAAGTTTTGTCGTAAGAAGCTCTCAGCGCGATAAGATTGTTGAAAGCGGTACCTTCACTTGCTAAGTTCGTCTTAATCGCTAAGTTAGAAGAACCACATGCCATGAAACGTA
Source organism: Elysia chlorotica (assembly GCA_003991915.1). Classification (NCBI taxonomy): domain Eukaryota; kingdom Metazoa; phylum Mollusca; class Gastropoda; family Plakobranchidae; genus Elysia; species Elysia chlorotica. The sequence goes on from RQTK01000183.1 coordinate 121,854, forward strand.
GAATTGTCGTCCTCATTTTGAATGGACAATATTCAGTGACTTTCATGGCCGCCTCCACACCAGAGTTACTGTTGCGAATGTAAACAACATTTTTACGCCGCCCCTCTTTTTCTTAGAGCGTAAACATAAAAAAAAATCGAAACTGTTTTTCTTTACATGATATAGATCTGACTGCACATATTATACATCCGTTTGTAGACTCAGGGCTGCCACTCTTCCGCGGAGAACGCAGAAATCCGCAGTCACGGAAGTCCGCGGCTATTGGTCCGCTGGCGCTGAGGCGGAATTTTTATCCCTCGTCCGTTGTATGTAGTGTCGGACATCACTGATCGCGGATCTTCAGATATCCCACAGCAAAAAAAATAGGCGTGAGAAATTTTCATATCGGGAATGCGACTTTTCGGATAACCCCGATGTTTTTTTGTGTGCAATATGTATTTTGGCGCTACAACTTTTTGTGTCAATCACGCCACCGAAACTAGCAAAATAAAAAAAAAAAAAAAAATTCCGTGCGCGCTAGAAAATGCTGGGTGAATTCAGTTATTCAATTACATCGATAATTATCGGCATTGCTCTTTTGTTTTTGCACGTGTCACTGTGTTATCGAGATTGGGTTAGTCAACAACGTCTGATATCGATAGACTCCAATGCGTTATTTTGTTTATCGTTTATACGTCCGAAACTCCGATTAATAGTATCCATCTCTCTATCTTCACACCTTCTAGTCGTCGAACATTGTCGTCACATCCAATCTAGTAACAATTCTGATTGCGTCTGATCTTACAATTACATGGTGTTGTTATTGTATAACCGCCATATCTTGTAAGATGATCTGTAAAACCTGTGTTGTTTTATGACCGGAGGAGACACAAGTTCTCATATCCCCCGCCCTGTCTCAATAAGGCAATATGAAAAACCGTCAGTTGTTAGTCTTGGAACCCGTTCGCGATTTGGTCTGTTTTCTAACGCGGGACGTCATGAAACCGCCAAACTAACCAAGCCCCGCGTGTCCGCCTAGCTTTGATTATATGAAAGGAAATGCAGGGGTCCTTACGGGAGCTTTAACAATAGGCCTTCTTGCCGGATTTCGCTTCCCAGCATCAGAGACAACACAGCAACAAAAAGTGCAGGGAGCATTAGCCCGTGGAGCGAGGGCTGTCGCTCTACTCATCAGGCGAGAAGTACACAGTGAGGAACGCCAGGAGCAGCGCAACACGGGTTTTCTCACCGACGCGAGGATAATCACACCCACAAGGCACCGACTTCTCTGATCGCGCACCGGCTTCATAAGTATAGAACAGAGCTAGCTATGGGTGAGCGCCGGGGTGGATTCTTTTTCCTATAGTCTTCGCTCCGCTACTGAGTCTTCATCGCTAGGTCTGTATTGTCGCGTGAGCGAGGACATTAGATCTCGATTAAGCGCGGAATCGCCGTGATAAGCGTACACTGCGGAGATCCCCCCGGGGAGGGTCCACCCAGTCGGCGGTGTTTGCGAGAGAGGAGACTCCACAATGGTGGTTTATTTATGGTCTGTCATCGCTCCCTGGCGCAGCTCGGGATAAAAACAACCAGGACAGGCAAATCAGCGATTTAATGGTGCTGGCTTTGTATATCTGAGCCTGGACTAAAATAGTAGGAAAGAATAACAGACAATATGCCGCTATCTATTTTAGTGGCTTTTCATTTCTCCACGCCCATTGGATGTTGGACTGCGTATAACAGTTTGCATCGCCGGGCCGACAATGTGCATTGCGGTACTGAGACAAAATTTCATCTGTGTTGGGTTGTGTTGGACGCCTGCTATTTTTCCGGCTCTCGGTTCAAAACTTAAAACACAATTTCTCTAGAATGCCTCTATAAGTATACACCCAAGTAGTATACTTAGTCCCAGATAGTAACAGACACGTTATCGTCGCATAAAAGAGGACAAAAATGATAATCCAGGTGCTGATTTGTACACAAACTCTTTTTTCTCCTCCTTTGACCAAATGAAAGGCATCTGATGATAATCAATATTTTGCAAAATAAGCCTTTTTTTTCATAATTATTATAAAAAAATCGGCGAACAATGCGGAGCAAATAAATAATCGGAAAGATTCGATCAAAATCAAATGATTGGTGCAACAATATAAATTACACATCATGTAGAAAGGTAACAATTAATTTATTAGCGTCCTCATTGAATTGGTAAGTAGTTGGTTGGTTTCCCCGCTATGCTACATGTTACAGTGCTGCCATCCCACAAAAGCAGACATACTTATTTTTTAGCGTCACAGTGAGCTAAATTATTGATCTAGTAGGCACAGATGGATCAGTTTACATTATTGACGTGTCGGTAAGTAGGTGAACGAGTAACTCTCTCAGCATCATTCTGTTCTAAATATATTAGTAATTTAATAGAGATAGATCACTTAATCCTCATTTCGCCTCGGCTACCATAAAGAAACAAAGCAGAATTACCAGGACTTCCCTCCCAGTCACATCGTTGCCATGACTACGTCATCTTTAGTCACATTGTTGCCATGACTACGTCAGCTTTAGTCACAAGTATAAACTCTAGATTGACAGTAAACGTGTCAAGTGCCCTCCTTGTTATTCCACTGTGAGACAGTTGGATTGTTTATACCCTTGACGTATGAGACCACTCATCCATGCTAACGTTCTGTCAAGCCGCCATCTTGTTTTGTTTCACTGTTTTCCCTGATCGCATCTTGTTCATCAGGCAAATACCTCGACTGCCAAGAAAATCGCATTGAATTTGAAGAAAAAAAAACCCCAACTAAAACAAACGAGAGAAACAAACGGAGAAATAGAAGAAAATTCAGAAGATAGAAAAACATGAAACATTATCAATCTTTTTCAACTTGATATGAGAATGTGTAGTTGGTAGAGTTTCAGTACGGAATCCCAGACCTGGGTGAGGAGGATGCCCCATTGGTTGGCGACCGTTACTGCCACCCCAAACAACCAGGTCAGCTGGATGGTCTGTAAGGAAGCCAGAGACTTATACAGAACATTGCTGGTACAGGCAGTGGATAACACACTCAGTGGATAACACACTCAGTGGATAACACACTCAGTGGATAACACACTCAGTGGATAACACACTCAGTGGATAACACACTCAGTGGATAACACACTCAGTGGATAACACACTCAGTGGATCACACACTCAGTGGATAACACACTCAGTGGATAACACACTCAGTGGATAACACACTCAGTGGATAACACACTCAGGGTGTTGAAGTGCTGGAGTGAGCGCTCTGACGGCGACAACAACGCCTGGTCAACCTTCCCGTCACAGTTAAACTGTGCACAATGTCCAGCAATGTAAATCTTCAGTGCTTAGGGAACATTGTTCACTTCAATAAGGTACATGTCTCCAATACGTTTCTCCCAAACCAGAAATAATCTATCATAATTATAATATTCGCTTATTACAACAAATGTTGCTTCTGAGACAGTTATTTTTAACACTAACTTGCTATATTTATAGCTTATTTATCAACTCAATGTAGACTGTTACTGGCGGAAATAGATTGGATATTGGATCGTGGACATTTCTCCTCTGACAACGTGATTCAACTTGTCTTGATGTAGATTTATTGCTAAAGAAATCTTGGATCGCAGTGAAGCGTCTCCCTAAAATACTTCACGCTGACGCAAGCGCGTTCAATCTGATTCTATTCGCGTCACAGCTTCATTTATGCGACATGGGCCGTGGACTGGCATTCCGTTTGTGGGAATTCCCAAGACTAGAACTGTGCATAATTTATTATATTGATAATTTTCATTATAGAGTCCACGAGACACTAAAATATTAACCGCAAAAAAACAAAAAAAAACAACAACAAACAGCAAAAAACAACAAAGAAATTTCGGCAGGAGAAGTGTTGATTGACTGTTCACCGAACTGTTTCATAGCTCGCTTAGTTGTCGTGTTTTTTGTTTTTATTTTTGTATCTTGTTTTTTGTTAGTTCAGCCAATACATGTGCGATTGGATTCAATTCCCCATCATATAGTCGTGCTTCTTTCTTTGACCTTCTAAAAAATGAAAAATATTTATCATATAAAGAAAACGATGTCACGCCTTGCACAGTTATAAATAAATCCCTTTGACTATGAGATGTGACTAAACATAGAAGATGAGATGACACATAACTTTCAAGGCGCAATCTAACGACTTACCCACAACGAGTAACTACCCTTGTATTAGATTGGCAAGAGCAGCGTGCGTTTTCACATAGTAGTAATAGTGTTGGTAAATTATTATGAGTAAAAATCATGATGGTGTGAAGGGGATTCATGATGATGATGATGATGGTGATGATGATGATGATGATGATGATGATGATGATGATGATGATGATGATGATGATGATGATGATGATGATGATGTAAAATGAGCATGGCTCTCTACTCACACGGTAAAGTGGTAGATGAAACACTTCCAGCCCGTGGGCCGTTCCAGGAAGTTGTATATCCGCGACTGGACTGACGTCTTGCCGTGGATCCGCGAGGACACCAGGCGCGTCTGCAGCAGGGCGTTGTACGTCTTGTCCACGCTGGGAGTGACCCCGCCTGTCGTGCTGGCCAGCGCTGACGTCAGGTACGGCGGGCTGGAGGAAGGGGGCGAGTACTCCACCTCCAGGGAGTGGCTCAGCATCACGGGGTAGCCGTTCTTGGCGGCCAGCGCGCTGTCAGCACTCCCGCCAGGGGGCGCGGACAGTTTGGAGCGCTTGAGGAAACCGCGCAGGTTCAGGCGGGAAGTCCGCAACAGCTGCTGGTGATGGGGGTGCGGTGGCGGGGGGATGGACGGAGGCCCGGGGTAGTTGGAGGAGGGCGAGGACTGAGGCTGGCCGGCTTGTGAGGACGGGGACGGCAAGCGGTGATCGCCGGACGCCTTGTTCCACGACGTGACGGACAGTGCTCTCCGGGCCGCCCCCGGCTCGCTAGAAGCGCCACGGCCGCCGTCCTCGTCTTGTATGTCGTCCACAGCTCTGTGGTCGCCGCTCTGGCCAGGCTTCCGGCTCGCGCGGGCGGCCTCCCGCACGAGGGGCGAGTCTGTTCCCTTGGAGGTGGCAGGGCTCACTGGTGGCGCAGTCGCTAGCGCGTGCGCCGGGTCCTGCCCCACAAATGAGGCGTTCGACTCTCGAAGGGTCATGGCAAAGTTCACACTTGGAACATGGGTCAAGCTAAAAACCTACGAAACTCTCTCGACAATCTTTAGCCATACGTGAGAGGGCTCGCACAGTTTCTAGAGTTTGTGAAAAAGGCAAGAGCTGCCGTGCAAGGAGTGAGAAGCTTGACTAATATTATTTTATATTTACAACTTCTAAGGCATCTTTTGAAGCAATAGCGATACTCAGAGAGTCAATGTAGATATATCGGGATTCAGCAGTTCAAGAGATGATAACGACCGCACTTAAGAATGGGCATGCTAAACTTACAGTATGATTAGGTTGAATGAAAATAATATAAAGCTCCCATTCATTTCAATTGTAATTAATTGTCTTACAAACACATTGGATCAGTAGAATAAATCATATTTAACTGCTTCAAATACCTCTTAGTACCTCTAGGCAATTTTCATCTGATCATAAAATTGTGTACCGACAAAAAGATTGCTTTTGGTCTGTGCACGATTTGTCGGTTGAGGAAGGAAAGGTGTTAGCTTGAAGTTGGAACTGTCTGCGTTCCTGGCGCGGTGCCGTCTATATGTGCGCTGGGTTGGTGGTCAACAGGTTCTGGGGAAATACAAATACATTGCTTGCTACACTTTGACATGTTATAAATAATATTCATGCATAAATCCGTCACTGCGAAACAAGAACCGCGGTTTCAACTCGACAAAGCCACTAAAGACCAGGTTTGTGACAGAAAACACCCAAGTTCCCAGCAGATAGCGCCCTGATAACCTGTATAAATTCTCAGCATGAGCAAGTCAACAACTTTGATGAAGGCCAGGGGCCGAAAGTACAATGTCATGATTGCTCACGACTCGTAAGAATATGAGAGTGAGAAAGTTTCCGGCGCGTCGTAAGTTACCGCAACATTGTACTTACCGCTCCAGCAACATTGTCTTCTGTACAAAGATGTAAAGCAACACAATCGTTTTCCGGCCAGCCAGAAAAGGATTCATGTTTAGCCAAAACCATGCGAGAAAACGTGTAAACTTTACATATATATAAAATACAGACAACTTGTCGCAAGTAGGCCAGACTACCTCAATACCAAATTAATTTGATTTGTCGGACATAGTAAAATCATACATTGCAGGGGCATCAGGATACTGTGCGGGTTCCCACCACAGGCGCTATTGCTGTAAACCGAACAGTTTTCGCCTCAGAGCTTTAGTGCTTTTATTTTAAACATGTCCTGATTATTTCATTTGGCCCACGCCATTTATTCCAAAGGCACAAGTGGTTTTTGCAATAACACAAGTTACGGAACGTCGTCCTGACTAATCCCTCCCAGATTTTGAATGAAGAACCCGCCATCACCAACACGGACATAGGGGCAACTTTCAATAAAGTACAATAATTATGTCACGAGTTAAAATTGATAACCTTAAAAGACATAATCAAATTGTGACAAGTTTGTGGTTGTTTGTTTGACGACAGCTATATGGGGAAGAGAAAGGGAGAGACAGGAACGGGGGATGAGAGAGAGATAGAGATGGATAGACAGAAGATGAGAATACTGGAGAAAGATCTAGATTTAGTATATGTATCGTTAGTTTGTTCTCCTACCTTGTCTGCCCCGGTTGAGAAGATCATTCGAGAAATTTGTCAATCTGATAAACAACCTGTTTTTCAGTTTCGGTTTGTTTACAATCATATGCTTCTAATCAACTGGAGTAATGTCCCTTGTAATCCCGTGCCTTTTACTACTTGCTAGCAGTATCGAGATTCGTGAACAACTCGAATCGTATGGGTTACAAATCGGTATAAAAGGCTTGTACGAGCGTATGTTTGAAGGAGTAGAGTTATCAGTTAGTCAAAGAGTTTCAGAGAAGCAGTCAGAGAGTCTGAGCGCGTTTGTTACCATTATTAGAGAAGTTGAAGTGAAGCTGGCGTGTTACAGTTACGGATTGGTATTGAAGTTGTGGAATTGATTGCTGTCGAGATTTCATTGTAACATTTTCACTACCCTAGACGTGTTTATAGTTAATAAAGTTATTCTTCAATATTTCTACAAGAAGGAGTTGACTTTATTATTTGTGTTGAGCCAGTGGATGTTGGATCACTGTCTGAAGCCCCGCTACAATATATAATTTTATAACCGATAGCTGGGCTCTACAACAGAGACTGTGCATCACCCCAACAATCCACGTTACAGTAATAATTGTTTATATAAAAAACACAAAGCAACAGCAGCAACACCACCACCATCCGAGTGATAGATTACCGTTTTGGACGTTAAGTGACGACGTGAGGGAACCATTAGACAAACTGCACGTCTCCAGTATCAGAGAGAGAGAGAGAGAGAGAGAGAGAGAGAGAGAGAGAGAGAGAGGGGGGGGGGGGGGAGAGGCGAGGGGCGAAAGGGAGCAATATCAGAGAAACATAGAGAGTAGGAGGGTGAATGATTAAAGGAGCGGGATGGAGAGAGGGTGACAAAGAGCTAGAGCAAAACATGAATAGAGATACAGAGAGAGAGAGAGAGAGTTATAGGGAGAGAGATTTAGAGAGAGGGAGAGATAACTAGTGAATAAGACAGATAGATATAGATAACGAGATATGGGGAGAGAAAGAGAGAGAGAGAGAGGGAGAGAAAAAAAAAGATATTTTTTGAAATATTTTTTGTTCAATTGTCCTCTGCATCCTACTAGATTCGTTTGTTCACACTCATTCTCACACAGAACTTGGACTTTGGATCACACACTAACACTAAGGCAATGCGCGCGATCGCGAAATACGGAAAAAGAATACCCAGGCACGTTTCTCAATACACGATGACGGCAAAGCGTGCCGAAACTTGAAAGCCAGTGTGGTCATGCGAATCAATTAATTGTTTGTCTTGCACTAATGTATTGTTACAGCACCTCATGTTACACAACGAGCATGTCTGACTGCACGAGCATGAATTCAACTGTATATCGAATGATAATGGTTTTAATGGAGGGAACGAATTGTAGTTTAAAATGAGATCCAAAGCCAGCGGTTTAATGGGGCCGTGGATAGTGAACGCACGATGCGCTGAAAGCTCAGTTAATTGATTGGAAAGCAAATTGAAATGTTGTTTTAAAATAAGATGTTGAAAGAAGCTGCTGCGACTTGTAGGGTTACCCACAAATGTATACTCAGAGGGGATAGGGTTGCTACAGTGGATATGGTGGAAAGTCAGTTTGTTTTTACGGCACATCAGCACGATAACAGCTATATCCTTGTATGGTAGTTAGAGTGCAGGATTTTTTAAAATTATTTTTTAGAGTGGATGTGGTTGGCAGAGTCAATAAAGTTTTTACAATTTTAGAGTGAACATAACCCCCAAATGGGCATGGTTGGCAGAGTGGATAAAGATAGAGTGAGCATAACACTCAAAATGGGCATGGTTGGCAGAGTGGATAAAGATAGAGTGGACATAACCTCAAAATGAGCATGGTTGGCAGAGTGGATAAAGATAGAGTGGACATAACTTCCAAAATGGGCATGGTTGGCAGAGTGGATAAAGATAGAGTGGACATAACTTCCAAAATGGGCATGGTTGGCAGAGTGGATAAAGATAGAGTGGGCATAACACTCAAAATGGGCATGGTTGGCAAAGTGGATAAAGATAGAATGAGCATAACCTCAAAATGGGCATGGTTGGCAGAGTGGATAAAGATAGAGTGTGTATGCTGGCAGATCGGGTAGGGTTGTTTCAGTGGGTATTGTGAGCATGGTTGGTGTCATTTGCGGAATGGATAGCGACTAGAGGAACCCAGTTTATGAGTTTTCACTATTTCATTATGCCAACATCTCTTCACAATGACATAGAAAAGTGTGCATCCTTTATATTTCAGGCAGCGTAGGGTTTGGCTTCAAGTATTCACTTTCCTTCAGTGTGCAAGAGATCTCTGAGGCTAAAGTAGTTTGACGGCGAGCATATAATTTACATTATAAAACAGGATTGTCGGAAAACAGAAGCAGGCGATTTTAGGAATGTCACCAAAATGTTCTGTTTATCATTATATTATAATATGAAACTAAGGTGTTTTTCAAAGGATAGGCTTTAGGGAGTTTCCCAAAGCTTGAGTAAAAAATTCCAACGGTTGAACTACGACACAGATCAAATATTTCTGTTATAACCCACAGAAGGGACAAAAGAATAAAAACAAGCGCTCTTCCAAAGCAGGAGTTATCCCCCTTGTCCATGTCGGCGCTGCATGAGTTACTGCCCGTGTCGGGCCGCTCTAGAACTCTCCAAGGTCCCTCCGCTTCCGGTCTGGCAGCAGACGTGAAGGGCCGGGTCACAGCCGCATAAAGGGAGAACTATTCTCAATGCATGTAATGTAGTACTGTTTGCCCAATAATTATACCGTTACTCCAGAACAAATTTCCCCTGAGGATCACTACAGTTTATCTTATCTGGTCTTATTTTACTGTCAGGTCAGTCTGACCGGCCGGGGGAGCTCCGGGTCTTATTTCGACCATTAGGTCGCCATCAAGGCTGCAGTTGTGCTGTAGAACACTCGGCCTGCTGCTGGTTTGTTTAGGTATACCACTATCTTTAGTACTTAAGATTCCCACATCTGTCTGTCTGTCTGTCTGTCTGTCTGTCTGTCTGTCTCTCTCTCTCTCTCTCTCTCTCTCTCTCTCTCTCTCTCTCTCTCATTGTGTCTTCCTTTATAGAATCACAAGACACAAGCTGTGGGAAATTTGGCAGTAAAATAAAATATAAAAGTAAAGAACATGTGACTAGTTTGACAAACTGACAAGATGAGAACAGAGAGAGGATATAATCAATGCTCACTCTTCCCGACACCGAGGTACTCACCAACAAAGAGCAGGCGGGCGTAGACGGCACTTGAATGAATCAGCTAACTTTGTCACATACATCTCTTTTTTAGAAATCGTTTTTTAGTCCCTGCCACTCTTTGTCAAAAAAAAAGAAGAAAAAAAAAAGAAAACGCAAACAAAATTTAAGAAAAGGGAGATGAAGTCACGGAACATTGGTATATTTCTGATAATTGTGACGCTGACAATTCTAGATGTTAGTTTTGTAAATATCTTTTTATCCACTTTGTAATGATGCCCGTGGTTTAGAACCCTCGTGCACTGAGAGATTGGAAGACATGGAGGTGGGTCATGAGTTATTCCGGCGCATGAGTCAAACTAGCGTCGCAGTCCAGCCCAGCAAGTTCACGATTGCGTCATCAGAAATTGAGTACATCGGACATTGGGTGCGAAGAGGTGCCATTACTCTTCAAGGTGATCATGTGGCCAGGGTCAGAGATTGGCCATGACCAAAGACGACGAAGGAAGTTCGATCTTATAAATGACTATCGTGATTTTGATAATAACTCTGCGGTTATTGCACAGCCCCGTTATCGGATGGATGGATAGCAAGAAAATGCCTATTTATCGTTAAAGGTGAGAGTCAATTTTTCTTGAGCTATTGTACATCTACCAGATGCTTTTCCGACTTTGGTGCTTCACACAAATGCTTCCATGTGCGTTCAGGAGCCACATTACTGAAGGATGTGAATAGTCGAGTGTTTCTTCTATGTTATGCAAGCAGGGAATTGTGTTAAATCAGGAGAAAATTACCCAGCAATAAAAAAGAGAATGCCTTGCGATTGTATGGGCGATTGGAAAGTTTTCTGTATAGCTTTATGGCAGGCGATTTGTGCTGCTAGGCGACCATTGTGCTCTCCAATATTCAGATCCAGGGAAGTTAGAAAGCCCAAGAGTTATGCGGTGGGTGTTATGTTTAAAAAGTTTTTGATAATATTATACGATCAGAGAATGTGGGTGCAGACCTTTTTTAGTCCATTTAGTGATTAAATAACGTTAATTATTTGTGTTTTAAAATATTTAACCAAATACGTGTGAATATATCATTTAATGATATTCCTTTCGGTGATTTCATGTGCACGTTTCCCATAGGCCCCTATGGCGTGGTTTTTTAGTTTGTTTATGGCACAAGTAACGTGTGCAATGGTTGCTGCCATGTTAAGGTTACGTGTTGCCACACAGAAATAGAGATGCCAGAACTCCGGTGTCAGCTCGTCACAGAAAACTGACACCGATTCAATCATAAGGCACGAAATCCGACACAAAAATATTTCCCCGGTCGGGGTCTCGAGCTGAGAATCTCCCAATTTAGAGCTTAACTTTACCACTTGTGTCAGCCTGGCCCAAGAAAGTAGGACAGGTGGAAGAGGAGGCAAAGAAACAAATAAAACAGTTCATTTTGACCCACAAACAGTTTCCAAACTAATTTAATGTATGGCGCGCCGGGTACACTGATGTTCTGCTGACATTGCGCATGTTCCGGAAGTGCCAAGAAAAGTAACTCGTTTGTTTTGGCGATATTTTATCTGCGAAGTTTGAACGCCATATCATATTGTCACGAACTCTGATCGTTGAAACGGCCTTACATTTCTAGTTATGTGTGGGTGCCTTCCGGCACTTTCCTGAAACAAGCAGACAGGAGTGGGCAGGACATACACAGACAGAGAGCGATAGATGGAGAGGAGAGGAGGGAGACAGGAGGCAGAGAGAGAGAGAGAGAGAGAGAGAGAGAGAGAGAGAGAGAGAGAGCGATAGATGGAGAGGAGAGGAGGGACACATTGTAGAAAGTATCGATACCGCAATATCAAGTGTTTTTTCTCTCAAGGAAGTTCATAGGTTTCCAAAACCCAAATTGGCTGTGATGGGCTTTTGCTTAATGTATAAAACAGCAAGGCACTTTGACACCAGTAAAGCTCACAATTTCCGAACGGGAGATCTCCGGTTCGAACCCCGATGATGCCGCGTTTCTTCCTAAGTGATCAACTGACACCGCCCGTGAAGTGGCCTAGTGGCTGACATTGGGCGCCAAGCCATACACACACACACGCGCACACGTTCGGGGATTATCTATCATTACTGATTGTGTAGATACAGCCCAATGTTTGCCAACACAGGAACACAATGGGGCGCACTGTCTGTCTTATTTAAGTCTAAGCCACACACGAAGGAATGTTACAAACACATATCGATCACTATTAAAAGGTCTGGTGGCCGTCATCCAGTATGTTAGGCGGTTTAGAAATAGGATAATCGATTGCCTTGTTTGACGGATGTGTGCGGCAGACAGCTACAGACTTGATGGGTAGCACTGATCAGTATGCTAATCTTTACACGGAGATCAACAATTAAGAAAGAGTCGTGCATTTTCTTTCTCTGTTATCTAGAATCTTTGTTAGTATAATAATGATATAGACGGACGATGTTGGTGCGTCCCTCTTTCGACGTGTCTCTGTGGTGAACGCATTCAGTACGCTGACATACAATCATCATCAAAAGAAATTCTCTGAACAAAATACTAATTGCTTATTAAGTGGTAGAGTGCATCATTTCTTATCAGAACGTCTCTGTCCATTCACGCTTCACCTCGCACCGACTGGATCCCGACGGGTTGGGTCGGTGTCAGTATATCGCGACCAGCTGGGACGTCATAGTATCCTCGTCCATTCTTTGTGTGGCAGCACGTGAAATTATCAGACCTCAGTCTTAGAACCCTTCAGCAATATAGGATATTGCACTTTAAACGCTGATTTCAACAACCAACCAATTATCAACAAAGACCTTACGTCTCGAAGAAAACTCCAAGAAAAGGCGATTTCTTCAGCACTTAGATGTGGCAATAATGTGTCTACGTGGAACTAATAGTCAAGGCGAGTGTGGGGGCCTGTTTTGTTCGTCTGAGCCTCACTGTGTCTGTGTATTCTGGCTCCTCGACAAAATTTCCTGTATTTTGTACACCCCTCCCCCCCCCAAAAAAAAACAACAAAAAACAAAAACAAAACACATGTAGCAGACCAAGAATGTCTTGATTGTTACGTCTATAACATTGTTTTCTATGTATGTTTGGACGCAAGAGTTGGTCAGGACTCAGATAAAACAGCACTAGTATTGTTTTGCCCATAATTTCGAAATATGTAAAAATGTTAATATTTTTGTTTAATTGCAAAGCTAGGCATTAGATAAATTTAATAATCGACCACAATATGACAAACCATCAGTCTTCTTTGATGACCAACAGTTTTATTTTAAACTGTGATGAACAGATTCGAGAAGTTTTAATTCGGAAAAAAACCCAAAAAAAAAATGACAACGAAACCCAATTCTTTCGTATAATAATGAAACATGCAATGCAGAATGTTTAAAAAAAACAAAACAACGAAAAACAGAAGAAATAAAATTTGAACACATCCCGCTTTACCAAATATTGTCACAGTAAAAAGAGATCTAAAGTGACCAAAAGGTCTGAATAGTTATTGGCCCTGGTTTGTAAATAATTGCCTGTGGCGCCTTAGTCCTGTGCATGGTTATGCCAAGGGACCTCAGACAGCTCGTGTGCACCCATCGCTCAATAACACAATTCTTCGGTTTCGTGTTGTCATACAGACGTAATCTCATTGACTCTCTGAAGTTGATTTCCGGTTGTTATGAATGAGGCAGAGTAACGCACGCCTCGCGATCCGCGCGGCAAGAGCGGGTCACAGAATCGCGCCCGCCAGACGTGAATATAAGTGTACGATAAAACTAACACTGCGCGTCGGTTCTACGTTTTCGCTACATGCCGCGCAAACGCAAGGCGCCTGATTGCTGTTGACACCACAGAAGACTGTCATATCCTGCCAGAGTCCTGCCCCCCAGCGCTACATCATCATCAACGTTCATCTCCAGCCCAACCCGCCTCACTCTGTGGACTGAGGCAGAACTTTTTATTTCTACAACCTTGGCATTTGGAAAATCTCTTTCCAACTTTTAGTGGTTTCTATGAATTTCTTTACATTTTTAGCACTCCTTTCACCACCATGCTCTCTCTCTCTCTCTCTCTCTCTCTCTCTCTCTCTCTCTCTCTCTCTCTCTCTCTCTCTCTCTCTTTCTATCTCTCGCTCTGATCCAATCTCTATCTTTCTTTCTCCCTCGCCTATGTGTCCAACTTTATCGGCCTTTCCCTTAGCTTTCCTGCTATGTTTATTTATATCTATCTCTCTATCCATATATCTATATACTTATCTCTCTATATCTCCTCTCTATCTCTCTTCTTTTATTTTTTTTTACGTTTCTCTATCACCCACCTATTTCTCTCTTTCTTTCTCACGCTCTCTCTCTCTCTCTCTCTCTCTCTCTCTCT
>RQTK01000183.1:136313-151957 GCA_003991915.1 Elysia chlorotica
TTCCACATCCTGACACGGTGATATCTCCAGTTCTCCACTTCACAGGAAACACGATTGATAGGGAAACCATCGAGACGATACATCCAAGACGACAACCCGTCAGCCCCGAGTGTCACAAGATCTTAACAACAACAACAACAACAACAACAACAACAACCGTTGCTGCTGCTGCATCTGCTTGGCCATCAGGTGTTGGTGTGCAGTTTGCCTTTTTGATGGAGTTAGTTGTTACTGGATTTCTTAACGTACAACTCCAGCAACGCCTTCGGAGCGAGTTTGTTTGTTTGATTGTATGTTTGTCGGTCGGTTGGTTGGTTGCTTGGTCGGTTGGTTATTCGTTGGTCGGTCTCTAAACGTCTAACGCCAGCTACTGCTTCAGAGCGAGTAACAGCCACAATGACATTGCATAATCAAATCACAATCTCATAATTAATTTTGTTTCCTTCAACAAGTCAGTCACTCCACGAAATGTAATACCTTTCTTTGAAATTTTGCTTTCTCAAAATCATAAAACCATACTGGATCTACTGGTACTACTTTGTGTGTGTGTTTGTGTGTGTGTGTGTGTGTGTGTGTGTGTGTGTGTGTGGCTTGGGGCCCGATGTCAGCCACATGGCCACCTCACGGACGGTGTCAGTTGATCACTGAGGAAGGAACGCGGCATCATCGGGGTTCGAACCGGAGCTCTTCTGTTTAGAAGTCGTGAGCTTTACTGATGAATCAAATGAAGTATGTTGCCCAGCTAGAGCTACAGGCGGTTAATGGGGTTGAGTTGAGTTGGGCTGGGGTGGTTTAACGTCCAGCAGAAGCACTATATAGGCTATATTGTGGCCGAGCCCCAAGACGGACGTCTGACAATTTTATGTGCTGCCACGAAGGAATGTTACAAACACATATCGATCACTATTAAAAGGTCTGGTGGCCGTCATCCAGTGTTTTAGGCGGTTTAGAAATAAGATAATCGATTGCCTTGTTTGACGGCACGCAGCTACAGACGTGATGGGTAGCACTGATCATTATGCTAATCTTTATCACATAAAAGCACAGGTATGCGGTGTGTGCAGGGTGCCAGTTTCTTCATATTGATCAGAAAACAGAGGAGGGGAACAAACACGCTTCAAGAGCCTTGGTCGATACCATACAGGCGAGGTAATTGGAAAGCTGGTGATTACTTACTGGACTTAATGATCAGTAAAGGAAGTCGCAAGACAAGACAGGGTTTCAAGTACAGGGCGGGACTACAAGTGCATGTTGTACATTGCGGTGACGGGCGGTGTGTGTGTGTGTTTGTGTGTCGCTTGGTCGATACCATACCAGCGAGATAATTGGAAAGCCAGTGATTACTTACTGGACTTAATGATCAGTCAAGGAAGTCGCAAGACAAGACAGGATCTCAAGTACAAGGCGGGATTACAAGTGCATGTGGTGCGTTGCGGTGACGGGCGGTGTGTGTGTGTGTCGGTGTGTGTGTGTGTGTGTGTGTGTCGGTCGAGAAGATTACAGAAGGACGCAAATGAGAAATGAAGTAATTGAAGTAGAGGAAGAAAGTGGGTATGTAGGAGCAGGACGACAGGAAGGGAGAGAAGAAGAGAAAGAGAGAAAGAAAGAGAGAGAGAGAGACAAAGAGAGAGAGACAGATAGAGACAGAGAGAGAGAGAGATAGAAGTGGAAAAGAGAGAGCGAACTTCATCGAGAAAGAGAAAGCTGGAGACTGGGACATGGGACTGACGTCATTTCAGTTTACTGTTCCTCTCATGTATATTTTGCTCCATTTTTTAGTCTTGGGCTTTAACAAAATCGAAGACCACGCGACCTCTAATCTTTACTTCTTTTCAAAATGTATTCTTAATTACTATAGAAACACCAGTAACACCAGAGACATGCATTGTTCATTATATATCACCGCACCTCTTGGACCGGCTGTCCTTGAGCATCATTTATCCGTCTGGATATTGCTTTCATTTCTTCCCAGGTTAAAAGGTCTCATCTAAAACCCATTTTTCATTGGGCAATATGATGAGGCCCAAGAATCAATAATTCAAATTGCGACGGACAGCGTGGAAATCTAATAATTCAAAGAGACGAAGTTGATTCTGGACGCCCAGGGGGTTTAAATTTCCATGTGCGAGCCTGACCACTCAGAGGAATAAATACGCGCGTCTTTGCGGAGGTTGGCTGTCACTATTCCATGCAGCAATGAGGTCTCTGTCCACCTTATATTACAAGTTCGTCACATCCATGACGTTTACACCCGAAGCAAGGTCTCAAGCATAACAAGACAAGGCGTCTCAGCTAAGGCGTAACATCTCCCCTGCAGACTAGGCCTCACATCTAAGGCGTGACAACATCTCCCCTGCAGACTAGGTCTCTCAGCTAAGGCGTGACAACATCTCCCCTGCAGACTAGGTCTCTCAGCTAAGGCGTGACAACATCTCCCCTGCAGGCTAGGCCTCTCAGCTAAGGCGTGACAACATCTCCCCTGCAGGCTAAGCCTCTCAACTAAGGCGTGACAACATCTCCCCTGCAGGCTAGGCCTCTCAGCTAAGGCGTGACAACATCTCCCCTTCAGGCTAAGCCTCTCAACTAAGGCGTGACAACATCTCCCCTGCAGGCTAGGCCTCTCAGGAGCTGCACATAACGCCTTGCTTTTGTACACACTCCTACATCTGGGGATCTAGGGGAGCAAGTACAACAAAAAAGTATATATAGACGCTCAACCTACCATGTAATTGGATACAGTTGTCAGACTTCTGAATATACACCCTGTTTGTCCTTACTACGTCTATTCTCTGGATATTCTAATGAAGCAATGTCCAGGGGAACCGAGGCTGTGTAGACGCGAGGAGATATTGAGAGGAGTTGCAAATTGGATTTAGCCAAAGTCAGCGTTATATTATAATGATGGAGAAACAATGGAATAACGTAGAGTGCACCAGGGGATAGGGGGGAAGGGGCGCAGAGAAAAAGGTGAAGAGGCGAACGAAATAGAGGAAGAGAGATGAGAGAGAGAAAGACAGAGAGAAAGAGAGAGAGAGAGAGAGAGAGAGAGAGAGAGAGAGAGAGAGAGAGAGAGAGAGAGAGAGAGAGAGAGAGAGAGAGAGAGAGAGAGAGATCAGAGGAAAATCAAGCAAAGAAAAAAAACACGTGCCGTTGTTGATAATTATTTGCTTTTGCCATAACAAACAGCAGGGTACACATTCAAACGTGTTCAATAATGTGACTATCATGCTTACAGAAAGCAAGATAGTACAAGACCAATAGTTGGCACTCACGGGTTTTAGAACTACTCACTATGAAGCAAAATAACTAATTTCCGCTACATATTAAGAGTGATAATTATATTGTTATCTTTAAAGGTTGAGCCGTGATGTATTCAATACTGGATACACCAATCCCTGGCCCGCCTTCATAATGGCGTGAAAATACTGGAGCTGTCCGGTGGAAAACAACGCGAGGCGGGAGAGCTTTGTAATGAAGAGATCAATGTCTCTAGAGGGACAATAAGAGTGAGTGAGAGAGCGGTGAGAGAGAGAGAGAGAGAGGGGGGAGAGAGAGAGAGAGGGAGAGAGAGGAGAGAGAGAGAGAGAGAGAGAGAGAGAGAGAGAGAGAGAGAGAGAGAGAGAGAGAGAGTGAATACTATACGGTTCAGAGAAGACTTCAAAGAGTTAATAAGTTCCTTTTAACGAAGATAAAATTACAGTAGCCAATTAGATAAACTGTACAAAGGAAAAGGCACGGTTCATTATCCTGTATATTTAACTTATATGACCTTTAACGCCGCTTATTACTATACGGTTTAGAGAAAACTTCAAAGAATTAATAAGTTCCTTGAATACTATACGGTTCAGAGAAGACTTCAAAGAGTTAATAAGTTCCTTTTAACGAAGATAAAATTACAGTAGCCAATTAGATAAACTGTACAAAGGAAAAGGCACGGTTCATTATCCTGTATATTTAACTTATATGACCTTTAACGCCGCCAGGAATGTGTTAAACTCGCCAAATCTTGCAACGCATGCTCTGAAGATTTTATGAGACTTTGCCCTGAACACACGGTTCAAGAGATTCACACGCATACCGATTTGTGTGTAATAAACGACTCTGACACAATATGTGTAATGAACGACTCTAAAACACTGAATGTAATGAACGGCCTTAAATGATGTATGTGTAATAAACGACTCTGAAACACTGTGTGTAATAAACGACTCTAAAACATTGTGTGTAATAAACGACTCTAAAACATTGTGTGTAATAAACGACTCTAAAACATTGTGTGTAATAAACGACTCTAAAACATTGTGTGTAATAAACGACTCTAAAACACTGTATGTAATGAACGGCCTTAAATGATGTATGTGTAATAAACGACTCTAAAACATTGTGTGTAATAAACGATTCTGAAACAATGTAAGTATTAAACGACTCCTTAAGCACTATATGAGTAATAAAATCAGATTAAAACACTGTATAAAAATTAACCACTAAAAAAAACCCAATCAGCTACTATGAGTGTAAAAAAATCAAAATAACACTGTGTTTGTAAAAAATGAAACTGTTTTTGTGTAATAAATATGAGATTAAACAGCTATTAAAATGAGACGTAGCTTTTGCCAGGGTAATACAAACTAGATTAAAACATTGTAGGTGTAATAAGGAATATAACTTGAACAAAATAATTTGTATGTAATCAAAATGACATTAAACCTCTTTGTATAAACAAAATGAGATCAAACGGCTGTTTATGTAATCAAAATGACATTAAACCACTGTGTATAAACAAAATGAGATCAAACGACTGTTTATGTAATCAAAATGACATTAAACCACTGTGTATAAACAAAATGAGATCAAACGACTGTTTATGTAATCAAAATGACATTAAACCACTGTGTATAAACAAAATGAGATCAAACCACTGTTTATGTAATCAAAATGACATTAAACCACCACTGTGTATAAACAAAATGAGATCAAACGACTGTTTATGTAATCAAAATGACATTAAACCACTGTGTATAAACAAAATGAGATCAAACCACTGTGTAATCAAAATTAGACAAAGCCACCGTGGGTAATACAAGTCAGCGAACCCTGTTTGTTTCACTCAGCAACAGAATGATGCTCTTAATGGATGAATTATCCCGCCTTGGAGTTGTCTGCCCCGCCAGGACTGCTGGGAGACCCGGCCTTCAAAGAAAATCGAATTGGCTGATAACCTTGTCATTACAAGCTATCACAAGGTTTCCTTGGAATGTTCGACACTAGTGGATGTAATGAGACAGAGGTCATAATTATTAGGTGTCTCTCTGTCTTTCTGAAACGTTTTCTTAGATGTGGCATCAGCGGGCGATTGAAAGACCGGCTTTGTGACAATGATTGTGGCAAATGGCATCGAGTCGATTAGTTGGATCATTAATTTATCAGCCTAGTGTTTGAAGAGGCGAAACCACAACACACACACATACACACACACCCACAACACACACACAAACATACAACACACACACAAACACACGAACATTTATCAGGAGGGCGTTATAATAAATCATTTCCTCGAATTCATGATAACACACACACACACACACACACACACACACACCAGGAGATCATTTGTTCGGAGTCACGATAACACACACACACACACATACACACACACACACACCAATAAATCATTTCCTCGAAATCATGATAACACACACACACACACACACATACACACATTCATCAGGAGATCATTATTTTGTTCGGACAACCCCCCTACATCTGTGGAAGGCTGGAAGTTCATGTGAGACAACCCTCCCCCTACATTTAAGGAAGGCTGGAGGTTCATGTCAACTTAATTATCAATGTATATTAAGACCCCCCTGTGAAAAGATTAAAACATGTCTTAAACCAGGTTTCTCTAAAGCAGACAAAACACCGCGGCAACTCTAACCGTGTGAAGACTTCATTTGTTCAGGCGGTATTTCATGGGCAAGTCGTGAAGCTGGTTGCTTCCAGGGGTCGTCAGAACAAGTCTTCTAAATTCTTAGAGCTCGACCATCGGTTCTCATAACAAGTTTTATAAACACTCAGAGTGTGACTGTTCCCAAGTTCATTCCTTCAAAGCCTAATCAAGCATCAGTTTGCCCCATGAAGTCTCGGGTTCTTCTGTACTACCGCAAGAAGAAGGTAAGAAACAAACATTTAACAACCCACGGGTTTTAAGAGAAAACAGATAACTTCTTCTGAAATAAACAAAACAACCCCCCGTCCCCCGAAAAAAAAGTAACACAAAACCAAACAACAAACAAGCAAAATTAATATAAACAACAAAAAAGCAAAAGAAAAAATATGTTTGCTACTATGAAAGTGCAATTACTTGAGAAGCTCGTTTTCTGTTTTTCAGAATGAGGAAAACTATCGACTTGGAATGAATGTGACCAAAACTATTTCGGAGGCTTCCACAGCCAAACTGTTTCTGCGTCTCCCCTTATAGGAAGTACAGAGAGTGGCAATAGTCGGCTTATTGTTGTAACGCAATGTATTTCAAGCACCGTGGGGTAAACCTAGTCTTTTCTTTAAAAAACGTGTAAATAATGTTATGTCATCATAAATAACCATGCATTAACACTTTCCCTTTTCAGTATAGCACTTAAAAATACTTCGTTTAGTCCGCCATAATTATATAGACATGCGTCAAAAATCCAACCCAGTTTTCTAAATCCAGCCTCGCTTAAAAATATAATTAAAATATCAGAGTTCAGGCGATTGATTATTTCATGTTGAGGGTTTGAATTCTCTGAGCCCTTCCTGCCTGCCTACTCAGCATTATGTTACAATTTACGACAGAATGGAGCACGCCATCGCACACTGTGGGTTTCTTTGTGGAAATTAACGGCGAGAATTGGTATGGGCAAATATTGGACAATCTATCGCAGGAATTCCTGTTTCGTGGAGAACTTTTGGGTTTTACTTTTTTCTACTTTGTAAAATAATGTTTACAAATTATCTTTATCTAGTCTGAATGGTGTGATAATCTAGAACTGTTGTTTTCAGGTCTAATGTCTAGATAGTTCACAGAAAACAAACTGCTTTAAACTGACGATGAATGTGATTTCCAAGAAACATGAGTATCTTCTAGCTCTAGATCTAGTTTCCACACTTAAAAAACTCCACTCAAAGACATGCTTGTTAAACTTTAGTTTCCAATCATTTGTATAGGCTATGTACTATTTTATCCGGTACAATTTAACTTTGACTAGCCCTAGTGTTATATTAAGTTAAATATATTTTTGTCGCATACTAATAATTGCATTTTCTTTTTCGTCATTACTAACGACCTGTCATTTAAATAACTTTTTTTTTCAATATTTATCTATGCGAATATAACGATATTATTATAGGGGACCGAATTTCATCGCAGTTCTGAAATCAACTTGCTGCTGCTTTAATGAAGTCGGAGCATCTCTCGTCTTAGTATTAGTTGAAATGATTGTTTCAAAGTGCTGAGGTGGTCTGCTGTTTTTCTTTTCCCTCCCTGATCTTGTGCAGGGACCATGAGATGGAAGTTTGACAGGGCTGATCACAGATTAGGGAGGGTCAGATTCACTGACGCGCTGAATGACGTCATAAAAAACATACAAGCACATCGAGCACAACCTTACATTATCATTATTAGTATTATTATTATTGTTATCATTATTATTGTTATTATTATTATTTATTTATTTATTTACATAATTTTTTTAAATCATCATCATTTTTAGAAATTATCGTTATAGATTATTAAACTTTAAAAGGCCTACACACACACACACACACACACACACACACACACACCCATGTATATACTAACCCAATAAGGTATATGTCCTCAATCGTCCAATTTTAGATTTTTGTCCATAAATGCCTTAGTGTCCATTATAATCTAGATCTAAATCCTGTATCTACAGTGGCTGCCCGAGTAGTCACGTGAATTGCCGAGAGTTAGTATGTACATTGGAAAGATGCTGTTTGGATTTGTGGTCTATTCCTTATTAATGTGGGGCTGATGGAGTCACGTATGCGATTGTTCCTGGCACTGACATAATAACAAATGTCCCAGTTTGGTTTTCTAAACACAATCCAAAACAGGCGTTGGACTTTGTGAACATTTAAACTAAAATGCACTACCCTGTATTACAGTGTTAACGGTATTATTCGTACTCCCTTGTTTTCGGTACATCTAGATCCAGCTAGCACGATCAGCTGAAATGAGTGTGTGAATAATTCAGAGATACAATTTTCTTTTCCACAGCTGCCCCCTCTCTCTCTCTCTCTCTCTCTCTCTCTCTCTCTCTCTCTCTCTCTCTCTCTCTCTCTCTCTCTCTCTCTCTCTCTCTCTCTCTCTCCTGTCATCAGAGGCTCACGAGACTGGCTGTATTTCTGCCCATGCGCGGGCTGTGAAAGGGGTGTCATGGCCTGTAATTAGTGGACTTTCATAATCGATTTAGGCCGCGAGAGGGTTAATAATGTACCAGGATATTTTCCAACAGAGCGGCTGGTGGCACTGTCTGGAGACGCGGTGTTAACAGTCTGTCCTGGCTTCACTCGCCACTAACTGGGAAATGCTAAAAAAAAAATAAAAATAAAAACAACAAGCAAACAAAAAAAACAACCAAAAGCATAAGTATGCAAAGCGACAAAAGAAACGTGAGGGGCCTAATTGTATCTCTCAGTCTCAGTTGAGAAAAACGTTAGTGCAAAATGTACCAAGTTCATGCTCCTGAAACGTTATTGTCGAAGTCGAGTTACTCATCCCAGTTATTGGAATTGTTAAGCTACGTATATTTCTATATCCATAGTATTTTCGTTGATTGGTCCGCTTATTTAAGCTCAGTGGGAAACCTCGCTCCAAATGCTCACACAAAGTACTACTTGCTGTCATTCCCCAGTCTAAAATTGCAGTGGTTTGGTAGAGTAAAATGTCGTGCTATTGTTTAACCTTAGACTAAAGCGCAGGTCTAAACATTGAAGACACCTGCATTATATTTGATAAAAAAGGGTTTCAACCTCACAGCTCAGACAATTTAGGTGTTGCCTTTATCACCTGAACAGGATATACATTGCAAGGAGATGGACACTTGTCTATGGTGACCAGAATAGTGCGGCTCTACTCAATTAGTATTACTTCAAAGAGTTTCACTATCTTTGACTGGCGCGGAAAGCGTTTACCACTTACGTCTCCTACAGTCTCTAACAGCGTCTTGCAAATACCGCTGCAAATTTGAAAAAGTGAAGGTAATGACACCTTTTGAATATATTTTTAACAAGCTGGGTTCCCCGTTCATACGAACAGGTTGATTACAGTGAAATTGTATGTAAGCAGATTCTTTTTGAAAGGGAACTTTTAGACTCCTTGCCATCAGTTAATACAATTATGCTTCCTCCTTTTAATACATCAATAATTCGATCTAGAAAGTTACGCTAGTACTACTGCTGCTAATGATAGAAATAACAGATTTCACCCCTTGAATCCAATAATTTTTAAAAGTTTTAAACTTTATAATATCCAAATGTGTTTCGGTAAAAGGGTTTAATAATCTTATATTTGAGTAGGTTAACAAATTTTGTTTCAATTTAATGCCAAATGTACCCTGTAAAACTGTTCTGTTTAAAGTAAATCCGTTTTTACTCACATTTAAAAAATAAGTTGACTTGAAATATCAGAATAATCCCAATAGCTACTATTCAACTAAAAGTATGTTCTACCATGACTCCTGTCTCAGCCGCTCACATTATACTAACACCGACCCAACCGCTTACACTTACAGGAGACAAATATCAGACAGACAAAAATCTGCCCATAATGGGATTAGATCCGCGGATATCTGAAGACCAACGCTCTACCACATGAGCCACTCTTTTCATTAGTTAAGCCTAGATTGTAGATCTAGATAGACTGCTCAAGTAAGCCAAGATTTTAGATCTAGATCTAGATAGATAAGCCAAGATTTTAGATCTAGCGGTAAAGGCAGTGTGTGGAACTGACGAACTGGTAACAATGCCATTAGAACATTCGGTAGTTTATGACACTTGGTCTTCTTAAAAACTTGGTACTTGACGATGGACAACGAATAGATCTAACCAAGCCTAGATCTAGTTATTATAAAAGACGATCCGGAAATCCGATAGCAAACTATCTTTATTTTGTAGTTATAATACATTTATGAAAAAATAAAGCAATAAAAAAGGACCAGGTAAACCTAGTATTTCATAATTATAGGTAGAGCGGTCTTCGAGCCTATTGCGAAAAAACCATTGGTTCTACTAAAAAAAAAAAAGTTTAATTTAAAAAGAAAATTTAAAAAAAAATTTAAAAAAAATTTAAAAAAGATAATACAATTTAAAACAAGAAACTTAGTAGTAGTAGTAGTAGTAGTAGTAGTAGTAGTAGTAGTAGTAGTAGTAGTAGTAGTAGTAGTAGTAGTAGTAGTAGTAGTAGTGACAGTCCACCAATAGCCTGAAACAGAAGGGCGGCTGATAGAGTAGACAGTCCACCAATAGCCTGAAACAGAAGGGCGGCTGATAGAGTAGACAGTCCACCAATAGCCTGAAACAGAAGGGCGGCTGATAGAGTAGACAGTCCACCAATAGCCTGAAACAGAAGGGCGGCTGATAGAGTAGACAGTCCACCAATAGCCTGAAACAGAAGGGCGGCTGATAGAGTAGACAATCCACCAATAGCCTGAAACAGAAGGGCGGCTGATATAGACAATCCACCAATAGCCTGAAACAGAAGGGCGGCTGATATAGACAATCCACCAATAGCCTGAAACAGAAGGGCGGCTGATAGAGTAGACAGATCTCGCCTGGGCAAACACGCTGGGTTTCACACAGAGAGGCCAACAATCGATGCTCGGACCAATCAGCCGGGGAGACAACAAACCTTCTAAGTATGCCGTACGCTCTTCTTTCACTAGAATTATCTCTGAAACAAAGCTTTGCGCCCAACCAACAAGAAAATAGAAATTTCAGCGTTGAAAAACGGTTTATCTTTGTTCTAGGAAAAGCAGGAAAGTTTCGTCATTTGCCATTTTTCGCCATTAGTCCACATCACTGCCCATTATTCCGCTCTGTGGGAAAATCCATTAACATTGATTTTATCTATTCTCTTCAGCGTTACACCTTTGTTTTATCTTTAACTGACGCGCAAACAGCCCATCTTGTTTGCTGCATTCATCCCTCAATACATGTTCTATTTCTTTCTTATACAAGTTTTCTATTTCGTCGATCAGTGAATAGATAGGCGTGAGGGTGGAAACAATGACGCAGGTAAACGCGCCACGACATTTTCTCCGTTAACTGCGAGCATCAAGACCGCCATGACAAGCTACAGCTTAGAATGGGCTTGGGGAAAAACACTACAGAGGGAGATTTTAAAAACGTATCGAAGTGAAAGGAAACATCAACGGACGTTTGAAACAGGAGTGGTTTACAAAGGCGAACGGTGCAGGGGCATTAAAGGAATAAACGTTTATTACTGTATTTGTTTTTACTGTCTACCTAAACAGGGTAGTTTAATTGGTTAAGACTAGTCAACAGACAGGCTGTGTGGGCCCAGGGATGAGGTGTGTTAGGGGCGTCACGGGTGGCTCCTGGGTGTGATGCTTGTTCTACGCAGCCTCGCAACTCGTGTTGATCTTGCTACAGGCACGATGCCAGGCATTGGTAAAACAACGTAGTTGGTCTTGTTACAGGGAGGATGCCAGGCATTGATAAAACAACGTAGTTGGTCTTGTTACAGGCAGGATGCCATATAGGCATTGATAAAACAACGTAGTTGGTCTTGTTACAGGCAGGATGCCACATAGGCATTGATAAAACAACGTAGTTGGTCTTGTTACAGGCAGGATGCCATATAGGCATTGATAAAACAACGTAGTTGATCTTGTTACAGGGAGGATGCCATATAGGCATTGATAAAACAACGTAGTTGGTCTTATTACAGGGAGGATGCCATATAGGCATTGATAAAACAACGTAGTTGGTCTTGTTACAGGCAGGATGCCATATAGGCATTGATAAAACAACGTAGTTGGTCTTGTTACAGGGAGGATGCCATATAGGCATTGATAAAACAACGTAGTTGGTCTTGTTACAGGCAGGATGCCAGGCATTGATAAAACAACGTAGTTGGTCTTGTTACAGGGAGGATGCCATATAGGCATTGATAAAACAACGTAGTTGGTCTTGTTACAGGGAGGATGCCATATAGGCATTGATAAAACAACGTAGTTGGTCTTGTTACAGGCAGGATGCCATATAGGCATTGATAAAACAACGTAGTTGGTCTTGTTACAGGCAGGATGCCAGGCATTGATAAAACAACGTAGTTGATCTTGTTACAGGCAGGATGCCATATAGGCATTGATAAAACAACGTAGTTGGTCTTGTTACAGGCAGGATGCCATATAGGCATTGATAAAACAACGTAGTTGGTCTTGTTACAGGCAGGATGCCATATAGGCATTGATAAAACAACGTAGTTGGTCTTGTTACAGGCAGGATGCCATATAGGCATTGATAAAACAACGTAGTTGGTCTTGTTACAGGCAGGATGCCAGGCATTGATAAAACAACGTAGTTGGTCTTGTTACAGGGAGGATGCCAGGCATTGATAAAACAACGTAGTTGATCTTGTTACAGGGAGGATGACCTGAAACAGAAGGGCGGCTGATAGAGTAGACAGTCCACCAATAGCCTGAAACAGAAGGGCGGCTGATAGAGTAGACAATCCTCGCCTGGGCAAACACGCTGGTTTTCGCACAGAGAGGCCAACAATCGATGCTTGGACCAATCAGCCGGGCAGACAACAAACCTTCTAAGTATGCCGTACGCTCTTCTTTCACTAGAATTATCTCTGAAACAAAGCTTTGCGCCCAACCAACAAGAAAATAGAAATTTCAGCGTTGAAAAACGGTTTATCTTTGTTCTAGGAAAAGCAGGAAAGTTTCGTCATTTGCCATTTTTCGCCATTAGTCCACATCACTGCCCATTATTCCGCTCTGTGGGAAAATCCATTAACATTGATTTTATATATTCTCTTCAGCGTTACAACTTTGTTTTATCTTTAACTCACGCGCAAACAGCCCATCTTGTTTCCTGCATTCATCCCTCAATACATGTTCTATTTCTTTCTTATACAAGTTTTCTATTTCGTCGATCAGTGAATAGATAGGCGTGAGGGTGGAAACAATGACGCAGGTAAAAGCGCCACGACATTTTCTCCGTTAACTGCGAGCATCAAGACCGCCATGACAAGCTACAGCTTAGAATGGGCTTGGGGAAAAACACTACAGAGGGAGATTTTAAAAACGTATCGAAGTGAAAGAAAACATCAACGGACGTTTGAAACAGGAGTGGTTTACAAAGGCGAACGGTGCAGGGGCATTAAAGGAATAAACGTTTATTACTGTATTTGTTTTTACTGTCTACCTAAACAGGGTAGCTTAATTGGTTAAGACTAGTCAACAGACAGGCTGTGTGGGCCCAGGAATGAGGTGTGGTAGAGGCGTCACGGGTGGCTCCTGCGTGTGATGCTTGTTCTACGCAGCCTCGCAACTCGTGTGAGTTGGTCTTGTTACATGTAGGATGCCATATAGGCATTGATAAAACAACGTAGTTGGTCTTGTTACATGCAGGATGCCATATAGGCATTGATAAAGCAACGTAGTTGGTCTTATTACAGGCAGGATGTCATAGAGGCATTGATAAAACAACGTAGTTGGTCTTGTTACAGGGAGGATGCCATATAGGCATTGATAAAACAACGTAGTTGGTCTTGTTACAGGGAGGATGCCATATAGGCATTGATAAAACAACGTAGTTGGTCTTGTTACAGGCAGGATGCCATATAGGCATTGATAAAACAACGTGGCATGATTTATTGTGCATGTTTAAAGTAATAAAATATATCACTATAAAGTCAGAAAAACTGAAAAGAGGGAGATAAAAACAGAGAAAAATAGACAAAGAACAATGACGCCCGTAAGAGTTTTATATTCATTTATGTTATTTGTTATACTCATTGTCTTACGCGTATTTATTAAGAGTTCCACACACTCTCCGTACAAGTTCTCTAGAATCTTAGATCAATGGATGGCGAAGAAAGGAGTTAATCAAGACACAAACAAATATGAATTATTTGACTTGTTAGCACGGGGTAAAATGAACGTATGGTAAGGAAACCAACATTGACGGTAGAAAATGGTTCTAATCACGCGTTTTTACTTATAACCAAATAATGGGAAATTTCTTGTTGTTGCGAAAATCGATATTTCTACCAGTATTAGTGCCATTGTTATTTTTTGTTACCAACTATTCAGATATTTGAAGAAAACACTCCAGGTTGTTATAATTTACAAGTAATGGATTTCAAATCCCAAACGCGTTTGATTTATCACGAATTTCTCATGTCAATAGCTTATTACTGAGGAAAGTCCCCACTGTGGGCTGGATCAGATCATTACAAGACACTGTTCAGCCCTGGCTGTCTCCGCACGCCGAGTCCACTGTGAGGTCCACTCATTTTAAAATGTCTGAGTGCAGTACTTATTCATCTCATGGTTTTTCCACAGGTCTAGCAAGCTGAGTTGGCGGGTCCAGGCTCAATCATTGCTCGTGGCATGTGCGAGGTCCTCAAAGCACCAGAAAGGCAATTATCATACAGATTAAGGACATAACCAGCCTGTGAACGGGGAGATAAGTGTACAACCCTGATGTTTAACAGACAAGGACTCGTTACGATGGCGGAACCAAATAGAGAGAATGCGACCTGACGGGGTGACAACCGCCATGATGAGACACATCCGGAAGTCGCCGTGGCGATGATCTGCCGCTAACAGCCGTTGCTATGGACGCCAGAATGGCTGACAGCGAGGCCGTGTCCAAGATGTCATAGACAGTTGACTTGATTTGCTCCACCTCTTGGTTCATGAAAGATCATCACCATCATCATCATAGAGCTGGATACGTTGAAATGTACGGGTCTACCGCATACTATGGCTATTACTTGTCTCAGACTTCAAAGCCTATCCATATTCTCTTTGTCTAAAGACGATTACCTTTTGATTTCCAAACATTCCTTTTGTGTAAGTGCAAAATGGAAGTAAATTTAGGTTCCCGACTTTACTTGCATTAAGATGCTGTAGTCGTGCGTCCAAAACATAGCTCCGCCTTGTTTATACCTTCTCTTGTGTGTACATGCTTAATACTATTACACTCAGCAATAATTTCCGTTCTTTGCTTCATAGTGAGAAAACAGCATCGCTGTTAGCATGGGAGTTTTACAGCTACACCGCTATTGTAGCCTAGATAGTGAGCTCGCGAAGAAAAAAAGGGGATTGTGTGTTCTTTCATAAATAAATTTAATATACCATGTATTGATAAACCGATCATTGTAATAGAACTATTGATATTCGCCAAAGAGAGAGAGACATATAGAGAAAGAGAGAGAGAGAGAGAGAGAGAGAGAGAGAGAGAGGTAGACTGGGAAGAGAAGATAGAGTTGGGTAGAGACATGTAGAGAATGATGAGTAGATTGTGATATTCTGGTCACAGAAAGAGAGTCAGGTGGGAGCACAGGGGTTTTAAAGGGGGGGGGGGGGGGGTTTTAAAGA
>RQTK01000183.1:159954-186417 GCA_003991915.1 Elysia chlorotica
AGAGAGAGAGAGGGAGAGAGAGAGAGAGAGAGAGAGAGAGAGAGAGAGAGACTTAAAAGTACTCTAAGACACCGGATTAGTTAGTCGAATCGTCTATAGTTTTGTCAACAGCTCCGAACAGCTACAGCCAAAATCTTCAGTACTGCTGGCCCGTAAAGGCTGCAATCCCTTTAATAGAGTGTATCGTACACAAGTTCGTACTGTTTTGAAGCAACTTTTCTCAATGTCTGTTTTATATGATTCAATAACAATATGTTGTGGTGTTTCACTTTAATCGGTTACATAAAATCATTTGCCTAGGTCCCTCTGTTTGCAACATAATTATGAGAGCAAATACCGTTTTGTGCACAAATGGATAAAGTAAGTAACATTGTGAAACAAAGCAAGTCGGCCTGCGTACTTACCCTCATAAATTACTGATGATGGTGGTGACAGTTTTACTCCTACCAGTTGCAGCAGTGAGCGCCTACTGAGCCATGGTGGGTGGGAAGGGGACGGGAGGGGGGAGGGGGGCAAATTACAAATTCAACGGAACTGTGACAAACGTTTTCATCCGAACCTCTTTAAAAATTGATGTAGTTTGAGTAAGGCGGAGAGGTGGCCGCCAGTGCTGGTATTTAGAGCAGCAGCTTTGAGAGGCGGGGACCGCTGGCCGCCTGCACCGGCCGCTAATTAGTTGACTTAAAGTATTGATGGGCCGAGAGCGGCTGGCCGACCCCCGGAGACCAGTGTCGGCGATCAGTTGAGCTAAACTCCTCACACAGGCACTCCACAAGACTCACACAAACAATGGGATGGAGCGACCTGCGGGATAAACTTGAGTGGATTTATTTTGGTCGCAGAGAACTTGTTTAGAACTTTAGAAGAACTTTAAAAAGCTATATTAAGGGTGATTCTTTTGTTGCATAGACTGACACAGGAGGGGAACTAAAATCCATAATTTCAGTGCAAACTGTAACTCTCCTAGATCTAAAGTTCGAACAAAGTGCAACTCGCAACCAGTTTTTTTTCCTTGTATGTCTTAGCAACGCACCTTTCCTTATTGCATGCCTTAGCAACGCATCTTTCCTTATTGCATGCCTTAGCAACGAATCTTTCCTTATTGCATGCCTTAGCAACGAATCTTTCCTTATTGTATGCCTTAGCAACGCACCTTTCCTTATTGCATGCCTTAGCAACGCACCTTCCTTATTGCATGCCTTAGCAACTCATCTTCTTTATTGTATGCCTTAGCAACGCACCTTCCTTATTGCATGCCTTAGCAACGCGTCTTTCCTCATTGCATGCCTTAGCAATGCACCTTTCCATATTGCATGCCTTAGCAACGCATCTTTCCTTATTGCATGCCTTAGCAACGAATCTTTCCTTATTACATGCCTTAGCAACGAATCTTTCCTTATTTCGTGCCTTAGCAACGAATCTTTCCTTATTGCATGCCTTAGCAACGCATCTTTCCTTATTGCATGCCTTAGCAACGCACCTTCTTTATTGCATGCCTTAGCAACGCACCTTCTTTATTGCATGCCTTAGCAACGAATCTTTCCTTATTGTATGCCTTAGCAACGCACCTTTCCTTATTGTATGCCTTAGCAACGAATCTTTCCTTATTGTATGCCTTAGCAACGAATCTTTCCTTATTGCATGTCTTAGAAATGAATCTTTCCTTATTCCATGTCTTAGCAACGCATCTTTCCTCAATGCATGCGTTAGCAACAACGCCCGTGTGGTAACGGGGCCCTCACTAGGAGGGGTGATAAGAATGGAACCATGGTGGATCGGAGGGGTACGGGGAAGAAACCTGCCGGCCTCATTGGCTAACTTGTGGGTTGATTGCCAGGCTGTAAGAAGTAACATATTTTAAAATGAGTACTACTCATTAAATTTGTAGTGGAAGTGCAGAAACCTAATAGCCAACTATATTGAACTGCAGCGCAGCAAACAAGACGCAAACTCGGACATTCACGTAGCGTTACTGAATCCAGAAAACAAGACGCAAACTCGGACATTCACGTAGCGTTACTGAATCCAGCAAACAAGACGCAAACTCGGACATTCACGTAGCGTTACTGAGTCCAGCATGGATTCAGTAACGCTACGTGAATGTCCGAGTTTGCGTCTTGTTTTCTGGATTCAGTAACGCTACGTGAGATGCGTTGCTTAGGCATGCAATAAGGAAAGATTCGTTGCTAAGGCATGCAATAAGGAAATATGCATTGCTAAGGCATGCAATGAGGAAAGATGCGTTGCTAAGGCATGCAATAAGGAAAGATTCGTTGCTAAGGCATGCAATAAGGAAATATGCATTGCTAAGGCATGCAATGAGGAAAGATGCGTTGCTTTTGATAGTCTCCGTTGCTAAGGATCAATAAGGAAAGATTCATTGCTAAGGCATACAATAAGGAAAGATGCGTTGCTAAGGCATGCAATAAGGAAAATGCTTGCTAAAGCATGCTTTCCTCATTGCATGCCTTAGCAACGCACCTTTCTGGCTGTTGGTGCCACCGCCAAATGGACCTCAATCAGTCAACTGTTCTCAGGAAATAAGACAGTTGTTTTGTATTGGTTTGTGACGATGATACACTCAGCCTGAAAATACTACATTCTTGTGGTTGCAATAATATTATTAGTAAGACTAACTATCTTAACTGATCGGAAAGTTACACAGTGTGTGATGCACCAGAGGCACCGTAGATGCATCAGGGCCTCCTTGTTTTGCCTGTAATTTCAATGTGTTTTTTTTTCATCTGCTGTCGTATATTGTTCTCCCTCAAGTTTGGTTATAGGACAGTGAATGATGAATTTGGGTTGCCAAAAATTAACGACGAAAATGATGCTTGTGAGCTTGTAAGGGTGACCTGCCTGGAAACAAGGCGTTAAATGACCACAGTATTACCCCAACTTCGAGAGACTAAATATTTACTAGCTTTGTGCCGCGTTTCTTTTAACTGCTGTTCAATTTATAAGAGGACTCTTAGTGAAGGCTAGGAATAAAGTGTGCTTAGGATGCAAAAGCCTTTAACGGCTTTGGCAACTTTTTGAGGGATGGAGTAATATTGGTTTATAGGTATGGTGTTTAGAAAAAGAAGAAAAAAATAGTTAAACAAAACCAGAGGAAGCCATTTACACTTATTGGTTTTTGTCTTGCTAGAATCTTTTTATGAGGTTGATTGCGAGGCCATTATTTCCGGAGGAGAGAGGATGAGAGAAACAGACACACAGGCAGAAAAACACAAACATAAACACTTGATCAAAGAACGGGAGAGAGGGAGTATTATTGAAAGACACACAGACGGAAGCATAAACAGAGTCTCAGAGTAAGAGAGGGTAGAGAGAGGGATATAGACACACAGTCAGACAGACACACAAACAAAAACATGGGGGGGGGGAGAGAGAGAGAGAGAGCGTATTATTGATCGTTTAGTGACTTACAAAATATGTAACCCAATACGTTAAATGACAGTATTATTATTTAACTTTATTTATTATGGGTGAAAAAAAAAATTATTTACTTAAGATTAAAATGTAATGTCTTGTTGTTACTCAATTGTAACCGATGAGAAGTTTTTTTTTAACGAAAAAACGGTATAAAACTGCAACAGTTCCTATTCTGATCTGATCTCTATGAACCGACAATCCGATACTAATTAAATTAGGTATTTTACCCTGGAGAATTGTTTTTCACCTCAGATTAAAGATTTGCTGAAATTTTGTGCATTCAGATTTCGGCTCCTCGCCTGTCAATCAATTGATGCCTGCTAGAATTTTCCACAGCTTTTTTTCTTTTTTCGGCTCTACATAATAGCCGAGCTGTGTGAGACTTCTGTGGTTAAATTCAAAGTTCCTAGGTTCTGTTTGTCCTGGAAAGGGTTGCGGATTAATACCCCTTCTTTATTTTCAGGTCCTTTTTAAAGTTAATCTTGCTTATAGGAAAACTCTCATAGGAAAATTGCGCTTTGACTAATACCAAACAATGTTCACTTTGAAAAAAGAAAACGGGAACAGCATTATAAATACATAAACCAGTTAAAACAAAATCTAGAGTAGATCATGTTTGCTTGTTTCTCAACAAAGTGTCGGCCATCGAACATCGAAATGAGACTAAACCTGGTGATGTTTCGGAATGCCTTAACCACAGGCTGTCGAGCATCGAAGTCAGGCGTCAAAAACGTTCCAAATTAAGCTTCCCGGTAGTCCACCAGTGGAACTCTAGAAACCACACCGGCGACTTATGGCAGTGGGTTTAATTAAAGTTAGAGCACACAACTGTGAGACCTCATTTCTAGCATCGCTACTGGAGCCTTTTGACGCTTAATTTGGAACGTTTGTTTTACCAGC
This sequence comes from Elysia chlorotica, assembly GCA_003991915.1. Classification (NCBI taxonomy): domain Eukaryota; kingdom Metazoa; phylum Mollusca; class Gastropoda; family Plakobranchidae; genus Elysia; species Elysia chlorotica. The sequence continues at coordinate 164,290 of RQTK01000183.1, forward strand.
TATGAGTGGATGTGCGAGTGGATGTGTTAGAAGATGCGTCAGTGAATGTGTTAGAATATGATTGTGTGGGCACATATTGTTAGTGAATGTTTTAGTGAATCTTGTACGTAGATGTGAATTTGTGCTTGCATGTGTGGAAGTGCAGGTGGATTTTTGGATGCATGTGTCAGAGGCTGTGCGGGTGGATGTGTTAGTGGATTATGTGGATTTTTAAGAAGATGTGCGTGGGTGTTTGGATTCATGAGTGCGTGTAGATATATCATGGGTTAAAGTGTGAGTAGATTTGTGGGTGAATATGTGGTAGAGGATATGTAAAGGATTGGGTGAGGAGATCTGTAACTGGGTGTGGATGTTTCAGTGGATGTTGAAGTGGATATGTGAATGGATGTTGAAGTGGATATGTGAGTAGATATGTGAGCGGTGAGCGGTAACATCTATTTAAGTAGGATAGACGTGAATCCATTTACAGGTCTATTTAAGTAGGTTAGACGTGAATCCATTTACAGGTCTATTTAAGTAGGTTAAGACGTAAATTCGCTTACATATCTATTTAAGTAAATTAAGACGTAAATTCGCTTACATATCTATTTAAGTAGGTAAAGACGTGAATCCACTTACTCATTTAAGTAAGACGTGAATCCACTTACAGATCTATTTAAGTAGGTTAAGACGTGAATCCACTTACAGATCTATTTAAGTAGGTTAAGACGTGAATCCACTTACAGATCTATTTAAGTAGGTTAAGACGTGAATCCACTTACAGATCTATTTAAGTAGGTTAAGACGTGAATCCACTTACAGATCTATTTAAGTAGGTCAAGACGTGAATCCACTTACAGGCCTCCAGAGATTTTCTTTGCAGGGATTCCTTGGGTTCAGTGATCACAACCGTCTCCTGAACAGTCCATGATTATTTTATTCAAAAAATTTGCCTTTACCTAGGTCGCCCACACGGGAGTTCATTGTTTTAACACTCATGTTTTGAGGGTCCCTTGGTTTGCCTTTTCGAACGACAGGTAATATTCAGAAAACTTACTCGAACTTGTACGGTTATTGTTTTCTTTCACGATTCTAAGTCTTTTGACACATTTCCTGGGTGCTATAACATGATTGAACCCTTCCAAGGCTCTCTCAGGGCACTGCCTGGGATTCCGAAGCTGAGTAAGTTTTCACGTTCCCATCTCTGTTGTGGAGGGTATCACGAAGGGAGGCCTGCGCTTTGAGGCTCAATGGCTCGGTTAAAATATACAAAAATAACCAATACCCTTTTCGTCGAACAGGTAGGTTTTGTTAGCAGTCACATTTACACAGACAATAGAAAAACGTACTGATTAGTTCAGCACTTCTGAGTAAACGACGTTTCGTGCCTTTGTCGTGTTGACGTAATTTGAAAGATGGAGTTTTACTGTCTTACATTTTCTAAAAAAATGTTTGCTTTCAGAACTTTTGTTATTAAATAAATCCGCTATGCCGATGGGGAGCTGAGGGAAACAATCCAACTTTGTGGCCCCATTTGGAGCAAAAAAACGCTTTTGATTCACCTTTAAATTTTAATGCTTTATAGTGAATTCATTTTTGGTCAAGGGGTTTTATGTTTATTACATTTTGTAAATAATTAATGTTGTAGATTAATGCTAATCCTTGATCTGGTATCGGTTGAGGCGGTGCGGCTGGACCATTATCATTATATCTAGATCTAAATTTTATCGCCGATAGATTCTTGCCGTTTTTGTTTTGCTGTAGACACTCTGTTTGCGTTGTTTGTTTTTCGACCCAAGTTGCTTTTAACAGGAGTGAGCATGATCAAACTATAGATCGATATTCTACATATCACCAACGAAACTTAAACCAAACGCGAATCAAACAATGCGCTACTTTGATTGCCAGTAGGCTACAGCAGTACATGTAAGCCTGCAATAAATGAATGGCAGGGCTGTGAATGTATGAAACTGATCTGTTAATTAAAGATTGATTAGGCATTGATGCTATTAGTTTTATGACTATAAAAACTATCTGGCTCATTTGTAATTTTATTGCAAAATTTGGGATTTTAGGGTGGAGCGGTTTGAAACGAAGACAGAGAGAGAGAGAGAGAGAGAGAGAGAGAGAGAGAGAGAGAGAGAGGGAGAGAGAGAGAGAGAGAGAGAGAGAGAGAGAGAGAGAGAGAGAGAGAGAGAGAGAGAGAGAGAGAGAGAGAGAGAACATCTAATTTAACCGAATGATTTTTCTTTACTTCGCCAACTCATAGCTGGAGATTTGTCAGTTTGCAGTCCTTTCTATTTTAAGAACAAAGGAAATCCCACAAAGAAACGTGGATTAAACTCCTGAATATCATAATAATGCGCGTTTTGTTCAAGCTACTTTCTAATCAACCACCAAACCAACAACCTGACAAACTCAAAGTAGACGTGTCTTGAAAAATGATGTCACGCTGATTGACTTCTGATAAATGTTTCCAGGGCAGAATCGGTGACTGTTGCTCGCCTCAGAAACAATCAGTCTGCCGATCAAGAATCGGTGACTGTTGCTCACCTCAGAAGCAATCACTGAATCAGTCTGCCGATCCGGCCCATCGCACGCCGAGTATGAGCGACAGCAAGCCCTTGCACCTGAGCCCTTGCACTCACCCACATGCGCGTCACAAAATAGTTCCGTCCTCGCCAAGCTATTTTAATTCATGGATCTACCCTGGGTCACAGTGGATTTTTTGTTGGTTTTTGTTTTGTTTGTTTGTTTCTTTGTTTGTTTGTTGTTTTATTGTTGTTGTTTTTGCTCAAGATCTTTATTTAGGCATTGGTGGTTTGCAAGCAAAGTCCATATTGTAATGCTTTATTCGTTATGTATAAAAAAAATTAAAAAAACATTTATAAATGGATTTATTCATTTCATATATCATAGACAGCAAGCAGTGCTCCCGTGGATATGATATTCATACTTGTCCAATTATGAAAACTATTGAAATTGAAAAATAAATAAACAGAAAAAATACATCTAAGAGGGTTGTTGTCCGGATGCAATCTCTTTTTTCGGTGTTCTTTCGAACCTAGGTATAGATCGAATTTTCCGACACAGATTATAGAGTCAGTTTGGTAAATGATTCAACCAGCATCCTAAGCTCACCCCTCTGTTATAGATTCCCCCTCCCCGCTGTTTTATTTCCCATTATATGAGACAAAATAATGAAACCATTCAGGAAGATCGTGTAAGTGGACTTCATATGTTTCAACACTGTCAGAGAACTAATCATTGTAATGTTCAGTAATGTAATGTATTACTGATTTAAACAAGTAACAAATCTCAGAGTGTATCAAAGGTGTTATTACAAGAAATACAATTTGAAAAGATTGATAAATTTACTCTTCTTGGCGGTTTTTAGTTTTGTTCGGCTTTTGCAACCTTTCTTGTATTATTTATCATGTCTTTGCCTTTTTTTTTTCCTTATTTATTTTTTTTTGTAGTTTTTGTTTCAATTTTGCCTTTCTTGTGTGTATTAAGACTCGTGCTATGCCGGCAAAGAGGAAGTTTTCTATTTATCTAGCCAATTGTTTTTGCCTTTGTTTTTGCTTGTTTTAATACTATATTTTATTTTTGTGTTGATATTTTTTTTCAATTTAAAACCCACGATTTTCTGTGGGCAGCTTCTTCATCGAAAGTGAATTCTCTCAGTTTAGCTGCTCCATATTTATATTTAGATATGTCAGCTTCCCTCTAAGCATTGCATGATTTATCTTTTTTATCTGGTTATTACTCATATTTATCATCTTAAGTTATTATTCCCAGAATAACTGATTTTCATCCAATTGCACTTTGAACTTTATTCTTAGATTCTGCATATTGTCGTAGGGTTTTCACTTCTGCACATGATGTGTAGTCTTTATTTCCACACCAAGCGCAATTTTCTGATTCCCTGACACACATTCTTTTGAACAGTAAACTAGTCGGCCAGATGCTATGAAGGATCTTCCATTGGGTGACTCGCATTCCAGTCTCTGCAGTGCATCCCGCTTCTTTAGTCCAAGATCCTTCCTTTCAACCTACCCAATACCTTTTTTCGCACATATTGTTTATAAAAGGTTCTTCAACGATCTGTGTTATCTCATGTAGCCGTATTATGTTGAGTTTAGCCATTTCCTTCTGCAGAAATTGAGGCGTGAAATCATACACTGCATCACGAATGATCGTTAGTTCTCATTTTCTAATGCGTTGGAAATACATGTAGCATTATAATCTTAAAGGGTTCTTGAGTGATTTCTGTACCGACAGATACAATCTTCGAATGAGATAATGTTAAACTCCGCTTATACATCTTTTACATATATAACCCCCTTGTTAATAGAAACAGACATTTTCCTTTGTACCTTAACAGGGAGTTATTGTACAAAGGCTGATAATAAACCGGGTACGCAGCATTATCTTTATGAAAATGTTCAAGCCATAACTTTAGTGATTCCCTCCAGAAATTGTTATTGATCAAATGGTATACTTTGTAATCAGTAGGGGTGATAGGACTTGGAAAAACAGCAGCAGCGCCGCCTACCTTGTTATGTGAATATAAGGGAATAACTTTCCATCTATCCATTTTCCAGATAACAGACGCCTTACATTATCAAGCACAAAAGACTGCTGCACTTTTTCGATGTCTATCATTTTGAGTCTTCCATCGATGTAGGGAGAGCACAGCGTGCTTCTTTTGACCTTTTCAAACTTGAAAATAATACTTTTTATTTCTTTAATTGCGGATGAGGGAAATAATATACTTTGCAAAATGTAAATAAATTTTGAAATTTCAAAGGCTTTAATTTTATGGATGTTCCTATTATTGATAGGTTTCTCTAACTTCGGTGGTTAGTCAATTTTCTAACATTTCCAGACGCGAGGACTGCGAACTGGGAGCAGACGGGCAAAGTCACAACCCAGCAGACATTGCCGCGCTATATTGACATTTCGCTCCTTTTCGTCACTGGCGGCGCCCCCTGGCAGTCGGTCAGGGGAGATAATTCAATGGGCCGTTGTTTCCGCACGACTTTTAGATCCATCCTCAAATTCATTTTTGTTTTGTTTCATCTTTTAATACATTTTTTTTTATAACTCAAAGCACTGATTTGAGATGAGGCTCTCTAGAGATACAGCCGTATGACAGGAACATGTCTTTTTGTATACACTGATTAAACATTGAAGCTTATGAGAGGTGTTTGAAGTCAATTATTCTATAATCCCATAAAACCAATATAGAATGAGCATGGTTGAGTGTATCCACCAATCTATCTAACTACGGTATCTATCTAGATGTCCATTGTTGCTATGTTTATTGTTGCTGCTGTTGTTATGTTTGTTGCTATTGATGTTGTTTAAAGTGTCGTTTTAAAATTTGTTTAATTTTATTGTTTTTTAAAGCGTCGCTGTCGTATTTGCTATTGTTGTTGTTGCTGTTGTTGCTGTTGTTGTTGCTCTTGTTGTTGTTGTGACGTAGCTGCCGCTGCTGCTTTAAAGCATTGTAGTTTAACGCAGCGCGAGAGGCCCTTGCTCAGCGTTCAGAGAGAGATTGAAAACGATCAAGGCATTGCGTGAGAGACCCCCATCTGTATACGCTTGCATTGTTCCGCTGCTCAAGCTGGCCCAAGCTGTTTAACACTGGCATGGTGCGTGTCTGATCAATGCAGATATACTTTGATTGTGCAAGTGTGTACGTGTGTGATCAATGCAGATTTAGTGTGACTGTACGTGTGTGTGTTTGTGTATGTGTGTGTTTGTGTGTGTGTGTTTGTGTGACCAATGCAGATTTAGTGTGGCTGTGTGGTTAGTGTCGGAAATACAGATTTAGTGTGGTTGTGCGTTTATGTGTTACAGGTGAACATTTAATATGATTGTTGCTATATGTGACCCATGCAGATTTATTGTGATTGTGTGTGTGTGTGCGTGTGTGTGTGACCAATGCAGTGTAGCTGTGTGTGTGAGTGTCTAACTAATACATATTTAGTATGATTTTGTTTATGGTGTGACCAATGCAAACCTTGAGTGTGTGTGTGTGTGTGTGTGTGTGACCAATGCAAACTTAGGGTGATCGTATGTGTGACCAATGCAAACTCAAGGTGATTGTGTGTGTGTGACCAATGCAAACCTAGAGTGATTGTATGTGTGTGCCCACTGCAAACTCAAGGTGATTGTATGTGTAACCAATACAAACTTAGGGTGATTGTATGTGTGTGACCAATGCAAACCTAGAGACTAACATACACACACTGGTGACGTTTGAGTTCCACTAACATACACATTGGTTACGTTTGGATCTCACTAACATACAGTGTGACCACTGCAAACTTAGTGTAATTGTGTATGTGTGTGTGTGACCAATGCAAACTTAGTGTAATTGTGTGTGTGTGTGACCAATGCAAACTTAGTGTGATTGTGTGTATGACCAATGCAAACTTAGTGTAATTGTGTGTGTATGACCAAAGCAAACTTAGTGTAATTGTGTGTATGTGTGTGTGTGTATGTGTGAACAATGCAAACTTAGAGTGATTGTGTGTGTGACCAATGCAAACTTAGTGTGTGTATGTGACCAATGCAAACAAAGGGTGATTTTGTGTGTGACCGATGCAAACTTCGTGTGTGTGTGTGTGTGACCACTGCAAACTTTGGGTGATTGTGTGTGTGTGTGTGTGTGACCAATGCAAACTTAGGGTGATTGTGTGTGTGACCAATGCAAACTTTGGGTGATTGTGTGTGTGACCAATGCAAACTTTGGGTGATTGTGTGTGTGACCAATGCAAACTTATGCTTATACAGTGTAATATTTAAGCTGTGTGCTTATACAGTGTAATATATAAACTGTGTGCTTATACAGTGTAATATTTTAACTGTGTGCTTATACAGTGTAAACTGTGTGCTTATACTGTGTAATATATAAACTGTGTGCTTATACAGTGTAATATTTTAACTGTGTGCTTATACAGTGTAAACTGTGTGCTTATACAGTGTAATATATAAACTGTGTGCTTATACAGTGTAATATTTAAGATGTGTGCTTATACATGCTTATACAGTGTAATATTTAAACTGTGCTTATAGAGTGTAATATTTAAACTGTGTGCTTATACAGTGTAATATTTAAACTGTGTGCTTATACAGTGTAATATTTAAACTGTGTGCTTATACAGTGTAATATTTAAACTGTGTGCTTATACAGTGTAATATTTAAACTGTGTGCTTATACAGTGTAATATTTAAACTGTGTGCTTATACAGTGTAAACTGTGTGCTTATACAGTGTAATATATAAACTGTGTGCTTATACAGTGTAATATTTTAACTGTGTGCTTATACAGTGTAAACTGTGTGCTTATACAGTGTAATATATAAACTGTGTGCTTATACAGTGTAATATTTTAACTGTGTGCTTATACATGCTTATACAGTGTAATATTTAAACTGTGCTTATAGAGTGTAATATTTAAACTGTGTGCTTATACAGTGTAATATTTAAGATGTGTGCTTATACAGTGTAATATATAAACTGTGTGCTTATACAGTGTAATATTTAAACTGTGTGCTTATACAGTGTAATATTTAAACTGTGTGCTTATACAGTGTAATATTTAAACTGTGTGCTTATACAGTGTAATATTTAAGATGTGTGCTTATACAGTGTAATATTTAAACTGTGTGCTTATACAGTGTAATAAACTGTGTGCTTATACAGTGTAATATTTAAACTGTGTGCTTATACAGTGTAATGTTTAAACTGTGTGTTTATACAGTGTAATGTTTAAACTGTGTGTTTATACAGTGTAATGTTTAAACTGTGTGTTTATACAGTGTAATGTTTTAAATGTGTGCTTATACAGTGTAATATATAAACTGTGTGCTTATACAGTGTAATATTTAAACTGTGTGCTTATACAGTGTACTATTTAAAGTTTCTGTGATTACCAACCAGTATATTGTGTAGTGAACTGGTAACAGTTCAATGGTTCAATGGCTCATTGATAGCACAATGTAGACCTTATTGATTTTGCTAGCACTCGTAGCAGTATAGATAGTCCCAGTGAAAACATTTTGCATAGAGAGCATCACTCACTTTGTCTAAGCATTTAGTGTAAGACTCCGGGTGATATAACAACTGTACCGGTATATCTTTTTCTTCGCCCTAAGGATAGTTTTTACTATACAATGAGTACCCTTAGACTGGGGCGTGGGTTAAAAATGCCTATGTACCTACTGCTCTAGTTAGGTCATAGATCACTGATGTGAAGTTGTCATTGATTCATGTACGCTCTCCGCGGCGCTAAAGACCACATGACTGTACTAAGCAGGTATGGTCGGTGCCTTTACAATGTCAGTTGTCGCACAAAACCCTCTTTTCCATGCACAAAACAATGAACTGAAAATCGATGCGTAACGTAATTTGTTTTTTTAAGCTCTCCGCTCTCAAGACTAAGTTATCCGCAGAGTTATAGGATCAGGTGAGCGATTTCTGTTGTTGGTTCTGGATTTGGAATTAGAAAAAGGAGGAGCGATGCGAACCTAGCACGAAAGGTGGCATTAAAAAGAAATTAAAACGATGAATGTGATTCGGTGTACCGGTCCATCCATCCATCGATTCATTTATCAAGTTATCAACGCATCTTTCTACCTATCTTCCTTCCGTTCTCGTGTGCGGCGCCGAAGTCTCGTAGTGTACATGCATTGTCATCAAAGTGAACCGGGGTTTTCCAGGTTGCGTGTTATTTCTACGGTTTTTCCCAATCACCCTAGCGTGCGCGACAGTTTGTCAATACTGGTCAGGTAACCGTGCCGCAGCCTGCCTGTAAGTTGAAGTTTGATGTGCATGAGCTGGGGCAGCCTGCCTGTGAGTTGAAGTTTGATGTGCATGAGCTGGGGCAGCCTGCCTGTAAGTTGAAGTTTGATGTGCATGAGCTGGGGCAGCCTGCCTGTAAGTTGAAGTTTGATGTGCATGTAGCGGAGTTGTGGTCAGTCCTTGCTGTGGTCCTATGCCCCTGAGATCTACCCTGTTTTACAATGTACAATGATACGCTGGGGCGTTTTTTTTTTCTTCTTCACTATTCACGTTCATACTTTTTGGAGGGGGGAAGACAGAGAAAAAACAAAGCTCATTGAGTCGAATCACAAGTGATGTGTGTGGGTGTATACCTTCTGACATAACTTTAGTTCTAGCGATGGGTCGAAGCGACAGAGTTTGTTTAGAGACGTCACGTACCGAGATAACAATCGGTAGGGTGTCCAGTCGCGACGAGGGAGTTGTTTTTAGGAGCTGTCAGGAGTTGTCAAGGGTTGTCAGGATTTGCTATAAGCTGTCCTGAGTTGTCAATGGTTGTCAGGGGTTTTTAGGAGCTGTCAGGAGTTGTCAAGGGTTGTCAGGATTTGCTATAAGCTGTCCTGAGTTGTCAATGGTTGTCAGGGGTTTTTAGGAGCTGTCAGGAGTTGTCAAGGGTTGTCAGGATTTGCTATAAGCTGTCCTGAGTTGTCAATGGTTGTCAGGGGTTTTTAGGAGCTGTCAGGAGTTGTCAAGGGTTGTCAGGATTTGCTATAAGCTGTCATGAGTTGTCAATGGTTGTCAGGGTTTTTTAGGAGCTGCCAAGGGTTGTCCGGAGCTGTCAGGAGCTGTCAGGAGTTGTCGCCAGTTGCCAGGATTTGTCAAGAGTTACCAGGGGTTGACAGAGGTTGTCTCGTGATGTCATCAATATCAGATCAGGGGGCCAGCATAAGTGGTAGGCTTTCGTTGGTTGGTTAGTTGAATTGTTATTTTATTACTTGGTTGGTATGTTAAGTAGAATTTGTACAAGAACAGCTCTACCTCTGGTCACAAGAAAGTAAATAGACAACGTGTTTACTGAATTCATAATGAATAAAATTATACTTACTTCTATTGTACAAAACACTACAATCATAATATATTTTCGTATAATTTTGAGGGATAAATAAAGTGTTATCAATATTTATTGTATCTTATAAAGTTAGAATTATTATTGTACCACTATGTTACCGGTGCTTCAAACATACATGTTTAAAGTAAAATCATATAAATTTTATTTTTTACTATAATTCAAAAGAATACTTGTGTTACGACCTTTTAAAAGCCATAATAGGCTTCTGGTTTCATAAAAGTAAAACTGGACAAAATGTAAGTATTTCGAGAAAAATGGACATTTTCTTGATCGTGTAAAAGTCATAAAAATTCACACAACTCTTTCTCGTGTTCAGGGATTATTTCATTCTCCCCCTCCCCTGCTCCTTCTCCTTCTCTTCTTGCACATCAATAATGCTCTACTTCATTTTATTCCTCTTCTTTTTGTATTTTATTTTTCTTCTTCTTTTTTTCCTCCTTGTCCCCTTCTTAGGAAGATCAATACATAGAGAATAAAGAAAGATAGAATGACAGAGAGAGTGTCAAAGGTGGCAAAAACAATCCATGTGATAAGCCTTGCTGGACATAAAAAGTATTTTTTACTAGTACAGCGAAACAGATAGACAGATAAGTAAATGGATTGATTGCTAGATCGATAGATATATACACTTATTACAAAACTGCTATTTTACGTCATTTGCAATATTTAAAAAAAAAAGTTATTTTTTAGGGTCACTGAAAAACACTAAGGAGTGGTTTGCTGATGAAAAAACAACAACATTGCCCGTGACCTTGCTTTTTTCTCTTTATACATCACAGGGTAATTTTTACCCACGGAAATAACGAGTGGCTATGAAGGTTAAGAAGAAAGAACAGCGTTGTGATCACGCCCTCAATAAAAAAGAATAGCGAAAGCTAAAAAATGATTCTTTCTTCCTGAGTTGAGGTTTTTTTTTTAATCATTATTCAGACTTCTTGAAATCGATTCGCCCCTGAGGTTAAACAAAATAATGATATATTCTACCTATTCAGGTAGCATGCCCCCTGCCCCCTGCCTCCTCCTTTCTCCTTTTCATCCTTGCTTCCACTTTTGCTTGAAGCTTCAAAAGCTACATTATGCGTTGTTGTTTTTTAAACTCTCAATAGGTTTGAACTCTTGTGAGCTCAGAAAAATCAGAGCTAAAACGCTCTAGCGCTTTTCGAGAACTTTCCGTTTAATGTTTAACCCTTTACAAATGTATGATTATATTTTACATCACAAACAGTATCAATATCTTTGAAGAGTTAAACAATAAAAAGAGAGAGAGAGAGAGAGAGAGAGAGAGAGAGAGAGAGAGAGAGAGAGAGGGGGGGATGGCATAGTATGTGGCAGTTTAGAATATTTAGTCTATCAGGTATATGTATTGGTTAAGCACACACTTTTTGACTTTTGTTAATCATTATGCTGATATTATCTTGGTTTTTTTTCAAATGTTTTTCTCTCGGTAGCAACCCCATCTTAATAGGACTTTCAAAATATAACTTTCGAAATAACGCAATAATTAATCGAGCGTTTGAAACCGAAGTATGCTGTAGTTTAAAATTTATATCGCGTATTCTTTATGAGAGAGTATGTGATATTGGCTCTTTAAGCGAAGTTGCAGAAAATCAAAATGTGATTACCGCAAACTCCCTTCCCATCGGAGAGGGTGTCAATGCGGTGATATTGCGTATTCAACACACTAATGTTACTTCTAACACTGTGCGAGTGCCTATGAAGACAATTGAAAGGAGAAACTTATAGAATCATGTGACAAACCTAAAATATAATTGCATTATATTTTGTAAAATCTTCTCTGCGTAACAGAGGTATAATAAAGAAATAGGATTGATATTATTTCCGAAATTCGATTTACATTTTTTCCCAAGGCCACACACGGAACGGTAGTTTCTAGATTCTAGTAACACGCCCAGGAACATCACATTAAGGAGTTGCAGAGGCAAAATTCAATCTTGAATCTTGAGCCTCGTGTACTTAGAAGTAAAGAGAAAGAATCAGACGACAATACTCTGCCCGTTCAGCAAGCTTAATATATATGTTATTAAATAATAAAAGGGCGGTAAATACATGTTAAATTATTATAATAGCACTGACAATATTAGACGATATGAAATTCTTGTAATGAAAAGAAAGAAGAAGAGCAAACTAACAAAAAAAATATCATATAGGAGCACAGACATTTAGACAGCGACACAGAAAAATATCTCTCTCCACCGCGATGTGAAACCGTGGTAACGAGGAGGAAGAAAAAGACCAGGACAAATAGACAAATGTTAAAATTAATTGCCAAAAAAGCTTCTTTCATATTTTTATTTAATTTTTGGAAATAATTATTCAGTCTAAACAAAACATCACTGCAATGTGGCTCCCAGTCTCCGACAATTTTAATTATGCGGGTAGAAATAAGGCAGAAAAAAAACACAAGCATTTTGCACATCATTTTATTTTTTTTGCGGGATTATACTATTTTGAAGGAATGTAGAAGTTGTAAACGTTGCTTAGATTTATGTCCCCTATGTTTTCAAAACGACCTCACACAGAGCTGAGACTCCCTGTCTGTCAGGCTCCAGCACTAATATCTTGCAGTACTTGTACTTCCAGAGAGTAGTCTAATGATTTCTCAACAAAAAATAAGGAGACCTAGTAAAAATCCTTTGACTTTTTTACACCCCGCGGCGGCACACAGATTAGAATTTTCCACACGTAATTTTTCAAAATGACTAGGGGTCGTATTTCTAATATGGCAGAAGTTTACAGCTCGCATTAAGTCTTTTCATTCGCATGTTATCTTTAGACGAGGTGTAATCTTATTGCTACTTTTTACTTACGATCCTAGACGTTTCCAACGCGCAAAAGATATCAGATGGTTCTGTAAGTCTAAAAATACCTTGTTTTCGTAGCAGTTCCATCGTAATTGAACATTATTCTCAAATATTCACAGGGCGATTCATCAAATTTATTTAGACCTAATGAAACTATGAAAAACAACAATTACGTAACTATATTATTACACATGTGTGTAGGCAATAACAGGCTTTGAATTTGAGGTTAATTTTATACGAATTTTAAACTCAGTTAGCCAAAATGTTTTTGTATATAACCATAAAATGAAATTATAAAAGTCCAGCCCATATACATTATATTTGAACTATCTTGTCTCAGCAAATACAGATTTTCAATTGATTTTTTTCAAATTGACGTCCGTCTTAAGTGCATTTTAGCGTGCTTGTTCCCATTGTCCAGCACTGGTTGGGAAAGTAGAGTGGTTTAACAAAAATGGAAAAACCTTAACATTCACTTTCAATTTTAAGGTACTCCCCATGCTTTTCCCAGTGCCTTTAGAGATTTTTTTGTAACAACATAACGACGCTCAAAGAAAAGCACAAACGACTTGATTTTACAACAATGTTGCATCTACGAGAAACTGAAAAGATACTGCCGAAGGTTGATATCTATGAATCTTAATATAAGGCCGACGCCATTACAGAAAAAAGTGATGGATTGAGCCACATACAGCTTATAATTTATATCATACGATTATATAATGATGCTTGTTTGCTAAGTTTAATCTCTGTAAGTTCGAAATACATGTTTTAAAAATCGTATCTGATGGCAACGTAAACTGAGATACTCATAATAAGATGGAAACATTGCAGTAAAGAGCACTGCATTGTGAGTGTCGAAGCTCACTGATGGTTCAATTTAATTTGCATTAAAAATCCTCTAAAATAGATTTTTCGACTTGTCTTTTAAAATGTCTAAAGAATTCCATTATTAAATGTATTCCATGTATGTTCAGTAGCTAATGGCTTGTAGTGACTTACTCTGTCGACCTTTTAAATTCATAAAAAGTTAACTAGACTGTGAGAAGTGATGGGTGAACGCACATCGGACGCACATCGACCGTTTCGAAACATAAGATATGGCAAATTTATTTTGTCAGATTTTGTCCTCTATGGTTGGGTTGGTGTCAGTATAATGAAACCGGTTGAGACAGGATCCTTGTATCCCCACATAGTCTGTTAGTTGCAGCACGCAAAACTGTCAGACGTTAGTCTAGGGATCCATCCGTCCACGTTAAAGCCTGGCTGATGGCTTTGGACGTTAAGATGTCTAACTAACCAACCAATACTAAAACAGATGGGTGGACCAAGAACGGTGTAATAAACTTTGTACATGATGCGTTGAAAATATTAGTTTCAATTATCAACGTTGCTTTTGTTAAGAAACAAAACAAAATTAATTCAGTGTCACATGTGTGCTTGTATGTCTATTGTATTGAGAGAACATTTTTCGTAATGCCTGCACAAACAGAACGCGAGGTAAGCTTACCTGGTGAAGATGTGCAGGCCTGTCGCGGGCAGGTCCATGGACACGACGGGCCACGACTCCTTCACGATTTGGACCTCGTCTATGGTGAGGAAATCCTGGACTTGTTTTCTCGATGCTCCAGCCGGGGAGCTACTGGAAGCGTTACAGCCCATGCTCGCCTGCCAGTTCACTGTCACGTCAGCTGTAATGTCAGCTTTCACGCAGGGGTCCGCTCTGGACTCTTAGGATCACGTCACGTGGCGCGCTTTTTACAAGATAGTCTAAATACTTCTGGCAGTTGTTCGCTAAAACTTAATCCTGTTGTAGGTTTCGAAGGTTGTCACATAGAGATATCACGGAAGGTATTAGGATATCACGGCGTATTCCTCAAGTGTTCCTTTGATTCACAAAACAGTTCGCTTGACACGTTGTTTTTCATTCAAGTTATTTTTTTAAATGGTAAAAATTATTATGCTTTCTACTGTCCTGAACAAAAAATAATCCATTCATTTTGAAAACTAATCTCAAAATAATACAATCCAATTTCCAAAGGAATTATTATTTGTTTGTGTCTTGAGACTTGGTTTGGACGCGACAGTGCGTAGTTAAGGTAGTGGAGAGATTTCAAAATCAGCTTAAAATAACCTGTTCCTGGTTATAATCCCCAAAGATGTTCGTCACAGCTGGTATCAGACAGGTCGTCACCGACGGATGATTGGTTAAATCTCACAGAGAAGGTCAATAGTCGGCACCATGGTGGCGTAGGCTGTGGCGCACTTGCTGAAAGGATACAATGGATAAGATTGATTTCCACTGAGGGAAAATCAGGAAAATGGAAAAACAATCTATAAATATAAACCCTGGCAACTATATTAAACACCATGTTGTTATGTTATAGGCCCTATTTTTAAAAAGTGCATCTTTACTAAATCAAAGTTCTGAGGATTGGAAAGCGATCTGTTTCTTAAAACGACTTATAACGCAAGCAGTATGTGGCTGATGATAAACTTTCGTTTATTGAGGGGACTATACGGCAGATTTGGATTGAAAGCTCGGTGAAGATCAATGGCAGGAAATAAAATCATAAGGCCCCTTGATTAAAGTTAGCTACCCAACTTATCTACTAGTAGTATTTAAGACTGTAATTGATTGTAATTCTGTAAACACACACGGATGATTATGTAAAAGATAGTAAAGTTTTAAAAATGCTTCTCTCTCTCTCTCTCTCTCTCTCTCTCTCTCTCTCTCTTTTATACTATGTTAATTTTCTATTGAAAACCCCTGCTTTCATAATTTTCTATTCTCAGACGACTCTTTTAAACGACATATTGTGGTCTTTAGTTTTCTGATAAAAACAAAACAGCCTAAGCACACTCCCTTTTGTCACATTAATGAAACGAACTATAATTATCCTACCTGTTGCGTGATGGAATTCTTCAGCACCAGGTTTTTATTTTTTTTTTATTTCTTTAAACCTTAATTCTATGGGTTACTTTTTAAAATTGTGCATAAAGCCCATAAATGATAAGGTTGGTCGAGTCTCCGAGCGGGTATATTATGAGAGCCCCCAGAAATGCGCAAGTCGGAAGTGATTTTCTTTTAAGAGACTTTGGTCATTTCATAAACGGAAATTACCCCATGTCGAGTAAAAAAATTGTTTTCACTGGAGGGATAAAATGGATTTTGCAAATAATAGTCGTGGATTCATACTAGGCTATGAGATTCATGGGTATAGGATTTCAAAGTAGCTAAAGATAATTTTGGAGTATACATTTATCGATATATTGAAACATAAAGAGAATGCGGGAGTGAGAGGGTAATACAGAGGTAGAGACAGACTGGACACCATAAGAGAGAGGGAAGAAAAATGGAGATAAATAGATAGGCAGAGGTATAATAATATAGAGCGACAGAGTAAGAACCTCTCACCATGAGCAGCCATAAACCTTAAATCACCGAGACCTTCCAAATCATTTTCAATTTCAGCTTGTCTTTATTGAAAACTAAGAATAAGACACTTTTCAAGAGGTGAAATTACTTATTAAGTTTATTCTCAATTGTTACCTTAATAAAGATATAGACTGTCTATGTTTCTCTTCCAATTTATTAAAGTAAACTTCACCTACTGTTGTTGTGAAAAGAACAAAGGATAATTAAGTTTCTTGTGCTCTAGTAATCTTGCATTTTATTACTATTCTGTGGTAAATAGTTTTATAGCTTTTTTTTGGGGGGGGGGGGGGGCTCATTCCAATCGGGGCGAATTAGATACGTTTCTTTCTGTGCCAATGTTTTAGAAAGACAAACATGTTCTGACGCTCGTATATTGACAATTTTATGATTGGAACGATAAATGTCTTTGCCAATTTACAACAGATCATGTATACAAATACGTTAGAATTATTTGTGTGTGTCATATAACAAACTTTCCTTGCCCTCTATTTTTTCTTTCTTTTTTAACGAGCATAAACCAATTTAATAAAATCAACTGAATGATACAAAGGATGCGATTTTAGGATATAATAATTGTATGTAGCAGATGAGTACAGGAACTCACGAATGATTTTTTTTTTGGTTAGTGTAACTAATATTACTGATGTTTGCTCCCTGTGAATAAGCAACACAGGAAATGAGTGAGTACGTGGAAAACGATGTCGGTGTCAAACTGTCAACAATATTGTATTACCATGGAAATTACATTAAAAAAAAAACATAAAGTAAAATAAAAGACACATTTTCAATTATAATGCCTGCGCATCTTTCCATGCGCTAATTAAAGAAAAGAAAGAATAAATTGCACGCTGCCAATTGGGTAATGAGGGGTAAATGGTTTTAATTAAAGCTACTGTGCTCTAAATCAGAGATAACATTGTTTTGTCGGACGTCACTGGTTGTTTTTGTTGTATGAAGTTGACTGATGTCCAGGCGATGATGGTGTCAACAAGTACACGAGTTTCCTTACTGAGACTTCCTACACTGTGTGTTTCAATCTAAACATTGGTCTTTCTGTAAATCCTTTTTGTTGCCTCAAATAGCTCTTAGAGATTTATTTTAGATTCGCTTTACAGATTAGCTATATTTGTGGAAATATCCATTTCGCAGTGCGGAGTATCCAACGGTTGAGAATTAGATAAACAAATCTAACCAGTTAGCAAGAATTGAACTCTAAATCTATTTTGTTTTAAATAAAACAGTAAAGATTACTTTTCGAGAGACATTTGGCCATTGTTTTTTCTTGGCAGATGTTATTTATATAAAGATTTTGTTATTTTAGTGGGGTATCGAATGTTGAGAATTTTTTTCAGCTTTTTTCAGCAATACATATTTTACTGATGTTCATGGAACAAGTTCAGTACCAGGTCTCCTATTTCTGGGCTAACAGTGGTCCAGAAGCTAAAAGGATTTTACCCTTGGGCAGAAATTAACGAAAGAAAAAATGACGGTGACGCAGATGGGGCAAATAATCTCCTATTAAAAGTTATAAACTTTACTTGCATAATACAATTTTCACAGTGTATAATCTTATCCATCATTATCTTTTATATGATTTACCTCCGTTAATCGATAATTAAAATTGAGCATTTTCACATCTTTATGCGTCACAACGGAAGAGCCACACGATATCAAAACAAGATTAGTTATCTATTGAAAAGTCATTATTAACGGGGGAGAGTCAATGTATTTGCTAGATAATCTCAATATCTGAATGGCTGTCAAAACGTTTCGAATTTAAATTCTGAATCGGAAGTACCTCGTTGAAACTGTATAATCATCTTTGCGATATAATGGGTAAAATTAATCTTGTAATTATTTAAAAACTTATATTGTTAATTTTACTCTAATTATAGAAACTTACCCACCGCTGTTATTTAATTTCAATTCTCGCCATTCTGTTTTTTCTAACAAAAAATCAGTGTTTCACATAATGCAATATAATGTATTTACAAATGCTGCACTTTGGATACCTAGCCATCTGCGCTCGGATTCTCGTAGAGGACTGTTCCAACAAACCGACAGTCACAGCACCGTTTTCTCGGAGGCGTCCTTCACATTGGTTGGTGAGTTCCACTGAAAAGAGTTAGTCCCTCGAATAGCCTCCAAGGACTGCCCCGGGGCGATAGCCAGCAAAATTAAATGCCTGTCTTTGTTTGTTTTTATCGATCTCATTTCTGGAGTCTAAATCCGTGGCGTTATCCCCTCTTTCTTGAGCAATTTATGGCGTGAAGCTTCACCTCTGTGCAGGGGGAAACACCGACCTGTAGAATTGCTCTGAGTACGGCACGTCGTTAGTAAAGGAGTAAAAAATCGATATACTCGTGCTGAGAAGGAAGTAATAAGGACCATCAGAAAACGTTTACTTTCTATGAAGAGCAAACGCGCAGAATTTTAAATTATGAGAAAAACTTTGGAGATTCTTTCATGAAGAACAAATTTGACAAAATTGTTTTTACTGGTTAGCGCGCGTATGTACGGATTTCTTTGTCATCTTGTTTGTTGTAAAATGTTTAAAAGTTTGATTTCTGCAATTATATCTTTAATTTATGAGAAGAAGTTATGATTGCGTACCGTTGATAGGAATTGAAAAAACGCATACGGATATAAGAAGAGCGACAGTTCTGTAGATATTTAGCGTTTAGGCACTATAGTAAATCAATATTCAAAAAATCATGTTATATGACTGTACTCCAAAGAAGGCTACGTAATTTGTAAATAAGAAATTTAGAATTTTTACAATATTCAAACATTCTTTTTAAAGCCCGAACTTTTTAAGAAGAAGAAAAACTACGCGTTTTCAACAGAATTTAATAAAGGAATTGATCATGTTGGTCCAAAACAAAATAGCACACACAAAAAAAAACATTGAGTGTAATCAATGTCAAATTTCGTTTGTAAGTGAAAAAGGACAACCTTTGAATAATAATAAAAGAAAGATTAAAGGTTGAAAAGGAAGGCAATATTTCTGTGAACTGCACCTCGTTAAGATCAGAAGAATCTTGCAACTCGCCCTCAACGTCTAGAGCAAAACTCTTGGCACTGGCACAATACAACAACCTCTCAAATAAAGATGCTACAAGATAAAATATCTCTTGAAAATAAAATTTGGGTTTGCGCTTATTTCGTTCAGCAGAAATTGAAATACTGATGTGCAGAGCACTTCGACTCGATGGGCACCAGTCAGCACACTTCAAGACAGCTTCAAGGATTGTCAGGTTATTGTCAGAACCCCCCCCCCCTTCCACGTTAGTCAAACGGTGGGGTCTCACCAGAGACAAAAAAGTAATGAGTTTGGTATCTTTAGCAGAGAAAAGACGCTCATAATCTGACTTTCCTGCGCATGTTTCTCTCAGATCTGTATGATCTCACCTCGTATCGAAGTCAATATTACATGGGTTAGTGCTCCGGACTGGCGGGCAGGAGACCTTCGTTTCGAATCTCATCTGGTGTCCTTACATGATTCTTCGGGGAAACCACGAGAACTTTAAACTTATCAGAATTACTCACTATCATTCACAAGCCTGAAAAGTGGAGGGAACACTTTTAAGACGTAAATCAATCCCATGACCGATTCTTCATTGTTTGTTGCTTACAACTGTAGCAGCAATTTTAGCAGACTAATATGAGTTCAACAGAATAATTTATGGAGGTTGAGAGGGGTATAAAAGTATATACATCGACACAGAAAAGAAAAGGAAGGATGTTTATATTGTAGTGCGTGTCCATCGTTTACATAAATATCTTTACTAAGTTTATTTAAAACACATAGAACGTTTAAATAATCCAAGGGTAAGTTTTTCCTTCCAGTTCTATCGATTTTGAATCTTAACGGAAGAGGCAAAAGCCGATTTACGTTCGGAGACTTTAATTGGCCTTTTTGGTCATACATCAAAATCTGATTGTTTATCAGACATTGCAGGAAAAAAAATAGATTTAAACTTTAATATATTTATATTTTATAGCGGAAATGCAG
Organism: Elysia chlorotica; assembly: GCA_003991915.1. Taxonomy (NCBI): domain Eukaryota; kingdom Metazoa; phylum Mollusca; class Gastropoda; family Plakobranchidae; genus Elysia; species Elysia chlorotica. The sequence goes on from RQTK01000183.1 coordinate 184,470, forward strand.
TATTGCAGTTGAACCCTGTTTTACTCGTGTTTAAAACGTACGGTCTACGCTAAGCCTTGTGGTCACAAGAGATTGCTATAGTTAAGCCAATTAATGGTCAGACCGTCCCACCATAGCCAGAACGCCGAGGTAGAGTCGGCGAGGAAAAAACTAATTTACTTAATGTCGGTGTGGCTGGCGCGGGTACATGGTCAAAGTAGGGGGCGCTGATTGATCTGTTTACACCTGTATACACGGATTCGCAGCCCGACATAAACGCTGTTGCACTAGCTTTAATCTAAAGAGAAAAGTGCGATATTTTAATCCTACTAGAACCAGTTGTGTTTCATGTAAGGTTATTGTTTTTTTGTTTGTTTTTTGTACTTCAGTCGCAACATTCACAATAATGTTGCAGCTTTGGAAAGAACACCAATACACAAAAATGGCACCGACTTTTATTCTCATTCATTTATTAAATAAAGATTTTTTTAGGGAGATTCAATATCTATTAGTACTGGTAGTGAAAATAATTAGCCAAATAGTTGTTTAGAAAAACAAACTGGGATAGAGCATGATGAAGTCTGACATATTATATAAATACATTTGGAGGATGATGATGATGATGATGATGATGATGATGATGATGATGATGATGATGATGATGATGATGATGATGATGATGATGATGATGATGATGATGATGATGATGATGATGATGATGATGATGATGATGATGATGATGATGATGATGATGATGATGATGATGATGATGATGTTGATGATGATGATGAGGACGACGATGGTCATCATGATCATGATGAAGATGACCACGTGGTGATTGGGGGTTTTTATGTTGATTATCGTGCCATGAAGCATTGGTGATAAATACCCGCATAGGACTCTATTTCCAATTATATCTTTCATTGACAGCAAGTAATATAAGACAAGACAAATTGCAGTGATCATGTTATAAGCTATGTCAAAAATGTGTGTGTTACTGCCGATGCTCTAAACTGTACATATACGGAGATAGTCACGTAAAATAGCTACAGACATGTACTGCCATATTACGGTTTGCTTTTCTATTTCTTTTTTCACTGGTGATAGTGAACAGGTGTTAGTAATTGTGGTATTATTATCTAATGCAAAAATGCCCACAATAAAAACTATCTCCTCTGTAGAATTGTTACCATTTGTTTTTCAGTGAGACGTTTATGCCATCATCAATTGCATACATTTCATATCTTACGGACAATTCCTTTGATAAATACTTTGATCGAATAGGAATAAAAGGTCAAGCCTACGGGTTTAGACACTAAATTATGTGTTCAAATTTGTGAAAGAAAACTCTTACTAATTGGAATTAATACACAGATTGTTAAATTCGCAGAAAATGTCATTTAGATCTTGACTGTTATGGTTAAATAAAATATTATTCCTTTGGGGCTAAAAATTGATATTTTAAAGGTTTTTTAGCGGGGAGACAGAAAATTCTACAAAAATGTGCGATGCATTAGTTAAGTGTCATGGATTTGCGTGGGCATAATTTGAAAGTTATGCAAACACTCTCCCTTTTTTTCTCATTTGAGCATATTGAGTCTAAATTGAGAAGAAAACTCTCAGCCATCCGACATCTAAAAGCATCATAAAAACGGAAGATTAAAAATGAGAATGTTTAGCACAGAAACGACTCTGTCACAATTATAGACTTTTAGATTAATTTTACGCGCTCAAGATTTAACACAACGTCTCATTAGAATACTTGTTTAATTGTGAAATCAGATGAAGCATATTTTAAGAAACAACTAACAGCATGTGTTGCAGTTGTTTACGGCTTATGAAAACGTCCAAACAGGGGGAATTTACAAAGATGTTCTATTAGCGTTATCACAGCATGGAAGAATTGGTGTATTTCTCCGTAAAAGAGAAGGAGAGACAAAGAGAATGGGATATCTATTATATATATATA
>RQTK01000183.1:203515-222222 GCA_003991915.1 Elysia chlorotica
AGGTCTACACACCCCCCCCCCCCCCCCCCCAACCCCGCGAAGTTCGATTTAGATGACTTACTCTCTGTTCCGAAATTCTTTTAAAAAATCTATCTGTCTATCTATCTATCTATCTATCTATCTATCTATCTATCTATCTATCTATCTATCTATCTATCTATCTATCTATCTATCTATCTATCTATCTATCTATCTATCTATCTATCTATCTATCTATCTAGCAATACATATGAAGGTATATCTGTCTATCAACCGATTAACTTTTTTCCTAACAACTGATATTTTTTCTATTATTCTTTATAGCTTTAAATAAAGATTCCTGGGCTGCGTTTATAATAAATACAAATCTTAAAACCAATAGACCTTACAGTATTTTATACTGGGGCAAAAAAGAACTCGTACTACCTTTCGGACTCATTTATGTTTTTGTGTACTGGCCCGATTGTTACCGGTGGACTACAATCCAAATAGTCACAAAGTGTCAGCTCTTTGACCTTTGAGGAGCATTCAGTGTTGGGAGGCGGAGGAGATTACAAAATAAGGATACTGCTAGCCAAGTTTCTCTTCACTCAGGCCTGCTGCACTCTTTCACACCCAGACCGACTTGGCAATACAAAAACCTCAAAGAACATAATTATTTAGTTTCATGGGTTTGTTATTGAAATCCTCTTGATTTTTTTTGTTCTCAGTTTCAGCATCTCCTTTCGGTCTTCCCTTTTAGTCCCCACACGTCTATCTTTTTGCTTCAATCATTGTTTTTTCAACTTAAGTTGAAACATTAATTCACGATTATTCCTTTGATTGATCTATTATGAACAAGAAAATATGTTATCCATTAAGTTTGCACTTCTCTGTCTGTTTTTTGTTGTACTCAGTCTCTTAATCTGGCTTTCACTACCACTCGCTCTGACTTCTCTCTCTCTCTCTCTCTCTCTCTCTCTCTCTCTCTCTCTCTCTCTCATTCATTCCCCCTTAAGTTCTTTAATTTTCTCTATTTATACTTTTTCTCTCTCGTATTGTGACCATTTTATTTTGTGATATGTGTTTATTAATTAAGTCACTGATAAGTTACAATTAATAACTAAAATTTGGTTTCAGTGATATTTGCGGTTTTAGGTTATTTAAATACTGCTAAGGATTTCGAGCATTCGAGTCAACTTGATTATTAATAAATAAATTAATGGAGGAAAACATAACTACATTATTTTATTAGATATGTATTTGGAACCTAATCTATAGTATGAACTGCCTTGTCCATTTCCATTATTAGAATATTTTTGTCTTTAGTGTCTTTTTAAATTTAGCTCCTTCGGTTCAACAAATTTTCCTTTCCTGTATCTCTTCGGTGGAAGCAGAACAGTTTTAAGACTCCGTACTCCCACTCGCGACACTGTTATGCGGCATGGAATCCACTCAACGTGTTTATAATGTACTTACCATAGAACCCATGTATAGCGCCTGGCCACACAGAGAGGACTAGCACAATGCAAGAAACCGTCCGTTCAAAGGGTTCTTGCAAGATTTTTATCGCTTATTTCCATTCGTGTGTGTGTGTGTGTGTGTGACGCTGAAAGATCTATCTGGCGAGTCTGACCGAAATCTCACTAAGACTTCTTTCCCAAGAAACCAAGGCTTCCCTTTCTGATTATGAGATCTAAATATTAACTATTAAACCAAGACCGACACTACATACAGAAGTCTTGAATGTCCTTCACAAAAATGCATTTAAACACCATCACCACCAACACAAGCCAATGCAAGCGGCTATTCTTTTTAAGATCGTGGTACCTAGTTTTCTATTACTGACGATTTTATCCTAAGAAGTCTAATCAAAAACTCATTATGGCACCTGCCTAGTCAATCCTGTTCTTTCCCAGTGTCTAACAAAGTATCCACTATTAAACCAAAACCGCATGCATACCGCTGACCAGTGTCGATGGCTGGACCAGTAGCATAATACCAAAATAAAATGTATATACCTATTATGCTTGAAGCGCAAAAGGTTGCGAAGAGCACAATGAATTACTGTAACCTGACATCTAAAAGAGAAGTGTGAAAAGATTGAATTTCTTGGTTTCCTTTTTTTCATCCCAACAACACAGCAACAGAATACCCGTGGACTTTTTCTAACGATATGTCACAGTGGATGTAGGGAGAATTTTGTGTGCTTTTGTCTTTGTAACAAAAAGTATAGAATATTAATGAGGTAAAATAAGTTACTATTTATAATGATGACCAAGATGTATATGCTTCCGCTAACAAGTTGAATTCTTCTTTGCTTGATTTTTGTGACAAATGTTTAAGAAAGAACACCTGTCCACAGATACAAGAGATCAGAAAAGCGACAAAATCACGGTATCTATTTTTTCTAAATGTGACGGGAAAAAATAATCTGGCCTGTTGGTGTAAAAAAATGTTCTAAATATTGATCTGTGCCGCCCAGCTTATAATACATTCCAGACTATTTGGTTTATAAGCTAACATTTACAGAAACCTATTTTGAAAGTATAATTGTCAACTAACGAAGCCGTCTTAGCATCGATTGATAGGAAATGTTTAGAGAACATAATTTGCAAAGAGTTCTGCTTTTCGAGGGCTTTACACAGTTTGCACAAAAAGAGAGAAGGGCTGCAGATACGCTTCTTTTATTTCTGGATATAAATTACAAACTCAATAGCTCGATGTGACTATAGTAACGCCTCTTTATTTTTCTTATCATTTTTGTAGCATCCGACTACATAATTACAGTGATAGCTATATTTCCATTTAAAAAAAAGAAGAAAATGCATGATGTGATAGCTGATTGTTAAAGATGAGTCTCCAGAGGAAGTCGTGGTGTCCGTGTTGAAAAAAAATATTATATTCATCTCCTGTACAAATGTTTGTACATTTACTAATTTAAATGATGTTATATTATCTAACTTTGCCATGGCGATGCAACTAAATGTTTAATTGGTAAAAATCAAACAGCTAATGATGCAATGATTTGTCAGTTCAGTGCATAACATTTTCTACTTTTCAATGTAAGAAAAGAATCGAAAGAAAGGATTAACAGTCAACACACAGAAACTAACAGTTTTCAGGATGTCACTACAGATTACACAATGAATGTTAACTTTCGAAGTCGGGACATTAATATTTCATGTCTACTTTTGAATCCAAGTTCTCGCCATTTCGACGACGAATAGTTTTTTTTTCTTTTATTGGACCCACAAATTGTCATATTTTTTGCTTTGGTTTATAAAGTAAGAAGGTGTGCTAGATGAAAAAATTAATTTAAAAAAAAGTAAGACAAAGGAAAATTGAATTTGTAGGAATCCTCGCAAAGGTTAAAAACATTCAGCCTTAACTGTAAAAAGATGGTAAAAGAAGTAGAGGTAGACAAAGAATAACCTATTTAGATAGTCTAAATTTATGCACAACCAATAAAGACAGGAGCAGTTTGGACTTTTTAAAGTTGCCTGAACAAAGAGATTAGTGGCGTGTCGTGATCATCCATGTCTGCTCTAGACCAGGTACTTGATGAATGAATGAATAAATGAGTATGAAGGACGAAATCCAAATATTTTAAGACTGTTCGAAAGACTACTAAAGTTTAAAAAGTAAACAAAAATTTCAAAATAAATATTTTCTTTTAACAATATTAAATAGGTATCTTTGGTATGTTGAGAAAACAATGATATTTCAAATGTAGGGTTTAAAATTATGTTACTCTTCCTAAATTATTTATCTCCGAATGCAGTTAGAATGGATAGTGTTTGCCAATTAGAGTTATTAATCCTCCCACGTAACTTGTGTAGGTTATTTTTTATGTTGTACAAAATACAATGCTTTTACATTATATCCAGTAAGTTAATTATCACTTTGATGTTTATTTCGACCAACGAAAGCGACTTTTAAACTTAAACTGCCAATGAAATTTGCAAAAAAATAATCCTTGTAAATTCCCCATGTATTAAATTTCGATTATAACTAAAAGAGGCTATTTAAAGTTAAATTTCGTGCTTATCTCCAACTACTTTTTCTCCAGAAGTGATATGAATGAAAATATTTTTTATCTTAAACAGGAGCAACCCTTATCTCAATATCAAGTCTTTCCCTGAACAGGTCTAGGCCGGAACTAGATTTGTTTATTTTGTGTAATCTCATCACAAAATGATGCACCTGATACAGAATCAAGTATGTGAAAAACGCTGGGGAGGGCATAGCCTTCTGTGATTACTAAGCGAATGAACAGAGACAGTCTGTTCTCGTGGCGCGCCTCTCTGGTTCTAGAGGGAAGATGCTGGAAGGTGGCACTAACGTATAACAAAACCAAACGCATTGTGGAAAAAGGTGGACCGGTTTTGCAAAATTAGGCCCTATACAGATTTTTTTTAAATTAAAATGAAATATCTAGCAATGGTGTCGTTCTGCCTTGAAAATCGTGCATAATAAATTATTTTGAATTTTAAGGCTACTGTTTCGCAATTCCTCTCACCATTTAAACCCCCTCAGAGTGTTTTTAACGTCTTTCATTTCTTCAAATCCCCAGTTTGTCATATTATACCCGCTTTAAAAAATCCATGACAGAAAAAAAGCAATAAATTACTGCGGTCCGCCTTGAAATGAGACTCGGGTTACAGCACATAAATATTTTCAATACTCTTATTATTCTCTCCATGTTTGCAGTCAACCGAGTTTTTCCGAGGTTTTTAGAAAATCTTGTTCATGCTTTACTCGGAATATTTTTTTTCCTATTTTTTCCTCTTAAATTCAAGGACAAAAAGAAAAGCAGATTAGAAAGATCCATGGTGCATTTTTAATAATTATCTTTTCTAATTCTTTATTATAAACACAATGCAACGTTTGCCAACACGCGACCGCTCTCTGCAAATCTCTCATTTTCCACTTGTATTCTAGAATTTCGTAGAAAAAGAAACCTCTGCACACATTTCCATCTGAGGGGGGGGGGGGGCAGGAGATCTATCTATCTATCTATCTATCTATCTATCTATCTATCTATCTATCTATCTATCTATCTATCTATCTATCTATCTATCTATCTATCTATCTATCTATCTATCTATCTATCTATCTATCTATCTATCTATCATTTGTCACCTTATCTTTCCAAGAAATTCTGTTCATTCTCCTATACATCCACATTTCCAAGGCATCTATTCTCTTCTCTATAGACTTATTTAATGTCCATGTTTCACTTGCATATAAGAACGGTGACCACACAAAACATTTCATTGTTCTCAGTCTGGTTGGCAAACTCACTCTTTTGTTGGTCAGTATTTGTGAGTATTTTGAGAAGGCATTTTTGGCGATGGTGATGCGTCTCTTTATTTCTGAATCAGACCTACCATCTGTTGTTATTAACTGGCCCAAATAAACAAACTGGTCAATCTGCTCAATGGACTTGCCTTAATAACTTTATTTCTGCTTTAGGTGGCTCTTTCTTGGTGGATATAACCATAACCTTGGTCTTAAAAATAATCGAAATGTAAAGGAAATAGTGCATGCACTGTCCAATTACCATAGACATTGTAATAGAAAGGAAACACCAAATGACGTCGTCTATCCTTACTGAGTAGATTTTCATTAAGCAAGATTACGCCCGAAAATGTCCAAGAAACTCTATTAGAAATGCTAAAATTAACATAGACACGAGGTCAGTCGTATCAGTATAGAAAAGATAAATATTATAAAAAGTTTGAGTAAGAAACTGGGATCACTAAAAGACGACAAGTTTTTAGATAGGATAAAACAAGTATTAACTTTGGCCCTTCTACAAAAATCAGCTTCTAAAGCTCCTTCTATAAATCGGTACTTCGAAAAAAAAATTAGATGCTTACTATTTTAGAGGGATAGAAGTTTAAGACTTAACATAGAAAACAGCTGAAAAGGTTACCAAACATCGACACACCACTAAAATAACAAACCAAGCAACAAGAGCCTGTTTTGTTCGGCACAATGCTTAACAAAGAGCTGGCACTGCTGTACAAAGCTGCCGAATACCAATGACAAAAATCCCAAGACGGGCAACGGCCACAAGTAAAAAGAAAGTTTGCACTAATACAAAGATACATATAAAACGGCTTATAGGTTAATAGAAAACTAGTAAGCCAAACACACATTTTGTTACTATAGCCTTTTCAAACAAATCTCGAAATACGTATTTGCCCCACCCTCTTTTTGCAATTGGACATATCGACATTAATTTTGCTTAAACCGTCTATTACCGTAGTTTGATTATTTTGATTCTAAAACGCCAAATTAGAAATCTAGTACAGTACTGCATGCAATCATTTTATCACGAATGCAAATTAAATTGCATTGCAGAACTGGATAGGTATAAATATGGTGTCAAAGTTGTGGCCATTTATCATGGGAGTAATGCTTAATCTTGACAAAGGAAATGACATATCTGTATTGTCATCATATCCATACAATAATATCTTGTTATGTGCTCTAGACTCGAGAATGGGTTTTTAGCTATGTAAACACTGTGGGTTCGGTTAGCCTGTACGTCACACCGACATTTGTTTTGCGATCTCTTGTATTTTTCATTTTGAACAAAAAGAGTTGTAATAATTATAATTTTTAAAAAAAGGTGGACGAAACTCAAAGATAAAGGCTGGCAAAGGAAAAAATGTATAAAAAATAATTACACAAATCTTCAATATTGAACTGCAGTCTAAACCTGTCGTATAATCAATCAATGATAAAAGATAAAACATATCATCGCAAAGGATCACAGCGCAACTTTAGAACACACGATTTACCTTATATGGGTAGGCATGCCCCTAGCCGCAAAACAATAGCTCATAGAATTTTATGAAGTGAAGTAAAAAAAATGCCATGATTTACCAAAATGGAGCTTCATGTGTATTGACAATCTCTAAGTTAATAAAAGCTTTTTCAAATAAAAGAAGTTTTAATTCAGATGAATATGAGAACACAGTGTACAGGTCTACAAAAGATCGTCTCTCACTTTTTTTTTAAACACGACGACCAACCAGTGGCAAAGCGTGTGGTCAATGGTGTGACAGTAGCGTACCACCTGAATGTGCGTGCCTCACAGCCCCTACCTGGAGGTGAGCACACAGAGCGGAAATTGAACCCTTTTTGTCTGGCTGCCACCACCACAAAAGGGCATGAGTCATTAGTATATTTTTCCTAAATATACTTTTACCTTCGCATAATTTGTTTTCATCAGACGCACAAAAAGAAGTGTCACTTCATACAGCATTAGTTTTTATGGAATCACAACCAACAAACGGGCGGATGAAAAACCTTTTCAACATAAAGGATGCCTTCACGGGTGCGCGTCGTTACGTTCCAGTAATTTCGTTCTACAAAAGGCACAATTGTAAAATTCTTTTTTCGCTGTTCCGGTATCTATCCATTCATCTATATTATATTTCGCTGTATCTCCGGTATCTATCCATTCATCTATATTATCCATCTCTCTACCTCTACACACACACACACACACACACATACAAACAAGGACAAGTATGAGATGTGTGTTGTGATGAACTGTAAAATATTTAAGCATGTAAATTGTAATCATTTATTTTTCAGACTTGAATCTGCTCTATCGATGAATACATAGGGCTTGGTATCGGCTTCAGACACAGGAGGCCGTAAAAGAAAACTCCGACGAAGGAGATCCGCGGTTCGAACCCCACTCAAGCAAGTTCATCGCCTACTGGTGGGTCGGTATCAGTTTAATGTTACTAGCTGAGACGTCAGACATGACAAATACTTAGAAATTGGTGTATCTTGTATCAAATTTGGGTCAGCTTCAATAAAAAAACAAAAACAATCTTAAACTATTTTTTTAGAGGTTGTTGCATCTTGTGTCTAAATTTGAGACAGGTCCAAATTAAACAATAACTTGTTGAATTACTTTCGGAACGTCCCTCGTACTTTTATCTTAAATAACAGAGAATACATACAATTATATAGATAGAGACGTCTTTACTCATGCTGGGATAATGATGAGCACAATATCAAATACAGCAGACGCGGCTATTCAAAGCGGAAAAGAGACACTTAATTAACAATAACATGGAAGTCCCCAAGCTTTCATTGTGGTGTTTCCTAGTGAGGCGCTTACATCGTGCAGGATCCATGAACTACCGAATAAAAGTCTTCCTCTTAATGATTCAAAGTTTGGCGCCCAATATTTTCACGTTACAACCATCATATTATTAGTATAGTCATATTGCTTGTTTGCCCAGTATTATGACGTGTTTTTTTTTTAATTCTTAGTAAAAAGTTTGATGTCTATAAAGTATTTTTTCGAAAAAGTAGTGCGCAGCGTTTTCAGATAAAGTTCAATGGTATACTTGACATTGACTCTTCCTGCAAAAAATTTCACATTTCCTTATCTTTGCTTATTATATTTCAAACCGATATTGATATCAAGATCCTTCGTAATTAAGACATAGGGCTATTACAAGAAGGAAAGGATGAGATGAACAAGCATTAAATCGTCTGCCAGCTCTTCTTTCTCCACCTCTTCCTCTAGTTCCTCCTTCCTCCTCCTTCTCTCCCTTCTCCTCTAGTTATTACATCTCCCTTCTATTCTCTTCCTACTCATTCTACATCTCCCCTTTTCATTCGCCTCCAGTTCCTCCTTCTCCATCCTCAGCACCTTTTTTGAGAGGGTGATTGGAAAAATAACATATTCATTATGGACAACTGGCAGTTACAGTATTTTTAGTAATGCCAAAAAAGATAAAACAATACAAAGATAGTGCATATTAGGGCTAGAAAACATGTTTCTTTCAGGAAAATGATACACACATTTTTTTTAATGTGAAGTCTTGTTACAGGTGAAATAAGGGTCTGGTGTTGTAATATCACCTCTGATTGGCCTGTTATATAGTCACGTTTTCGGAGAATGGAACGTTGGGATGTGTAGAGTTGTAAGCAAAATTACCCAATTACCTTTTCGCTGTTGTCGCGAAGGTGGCTAATTTATGTATTTTCCGTCGGTTATAAGGGTATCATCATTAACTCAGGTTCGTGATCCAGGTATAACAAGTTACACGCGGGACAAAAACAGTTTCTCTTTATCTCAAACAGGCGGCTATGTTTTGTAATGGAGATAAGTTAGGGCAATTGAAATTCGTTATCCGTTTAGTTGCTACATCTTTACATCTAGTTCTTTTTAATTAATTATTTTACACACAGGGTGCTACCCTTATTATTTCATTGAAGCAATTGTTAATGTTTTTTGTCGTTTCATAATTCATTGCATCTATAGTGTGTGCTTTTTTCTTGTTCCAACAAGCCGAATGACATGAGCAGATTTTCATCATACATCAAAATATTTTACATGAAAATGTACTACGTTTATTGTGCTTTTTGTTAAATCGAAGGTTAACATTTCAAAAGATTCTAAAGATGTATTTTTTGCATGTTGAAGAAGACTTAATCATTGGGTAAAAGTAATTCTTATTTTACATGTATTTACTTACATAGTTTGATACTTGTTGAGGCCACAATACTGGTTCCAAAATTGATTTGTCGTCCCATATTTTAGATGGGTTTTCTCAATAAAATAATGTTCCATGTTTCAGAAGTTCTTTAAAAGGCCATGGTTCGACTTCCTTGAAAATGTTTTCAAAGATTGAATACATGTATGTTTGCAAATATTGAGTATCCATTTATCTAGCACATGTGCGATATAGGCGTGTAACTGAGGGATCGCAAATGAAAGTTCGGTATGGATAATTCTTTGTTACTCATAAGGAAGGCGCCTCTCTTCTTTGCACACTAGTAAAAAATATTTTTGGATATTAAATTTGACGCCGCAGTTGTACTATTATGTGCACAGATCGAGAGAACAGTCCCTGAATAATTGTTCTACAAACCTATTTTTATTACAGACACACAAAAAGATAGTTCGTGGTGGCGCCAAATCAAGTCCGAAACCTTATGCAGTTAGATATGCAGTTAGATAATTTTTGGTGGCTGGCTTAACTTTCCTTTCTTTCGTTCCATAATTTCTTCGTTCCGTCATTTTTCATTGCTCGAACTATGTTTCTCTGGTACAGTCACTGGTAAAGATAACTTTTGATCAGTATTCTATCCTTGCAACGTATTCATATGAAATTACCTTGATCTACATAAGTATTTCTACACTCTAATTTGTGAAAAGTTCCTTTGCTTCTCTAAATAGGATATATCTGCTCTTTTTGATTACCCATTTACTGTACTGGCAAGTGATGTTTCTAGTAGATGTGAGTACCTTCGTATAAAAATCTATACAGATAAAAAGCATATTGTGCTAGTTTTTCTTCTGTTAACGTTGGTGCAACACTAATGTTTCTTTAAAATAAGATAGGTTTGTGTTCGCTCTGAACAAATCAGTTATGCTTTCTGTTTATTGTTATGGTGGATAGTTCTAATACAGGTCAAATTAAATGAACCTTCCAAGTGTATTGCTTTGCCCTATTAAACAGTAGTGTCGGTTCTGCTCTTTACGATAGATTAAAAAATCCCCAAGCTCTCAAGCCTGATTAAGCTTGAGATTACTGATAAAACCGGCCATTGACTTTAAGCCCGCCATTTTCATAGCGACTGGAATTGTGCATAGACATTTTGATCTCACTCTTTTTTGTTGTTGTTAATAAATGTTGAGAAAGAACTTGCCACACAAATACTATTGTTAAATGTTTACTCTTAAAATGTTAGAACTGCATTCAAAACTTTTTTTATTTGCCTTATAGTCATCTTTTGCATGTTACACCGTCAGCAGCTGTTGTGATTAAAAACTGTTTCATCGTATTTTAGTCAAAAGTACGTTTCACTTCGATCGTAAGATCCTTGTCGGCGGGTAATTATTTTACTCTCTGTTAGATCAGGAAAGTAAAAGGGCGTACGACATTGTTAACGCTGTTACTTGGGAGTTTCACTAAATTATTAAAAAAAAATATTATGGGTTTGCTTTTTCCTTTGGCGTATTATTCTTTCAATCTGATGGCATGGGTTTCGTTTTAGGTGCCCGTGTGTGTGTTTGGGTAGGTGGGGGGAGTTAATGGAAAGGAGCGGTATGTGGTATGTGCTCGTTGGCACGTTCCTGGGAATTATCAGGGTACAATAGATGAGGAAGTAAGCACTCAGATCAGTACTCTAAATTCGTAGGAGTTCGTTTGTATATTTAATTCAGTATCACGTACATTCCAGGTTTCCAAAACAGTAAATTATATTACAATAGACCAGGGCTTTAGAAAACAGACAACCATGTCATCGGATTGAAAGAAGTAGAAGATAGTTTTGCATACCCAAAGTAACAGTAGGTTTTTTTTAAGATGTTAGATTTCATAGTACGACAGGTAGATACATAGGGAGTATGAACAACAAAAATGAAGAATGTCCTGACGGAGCGATGGTGCGTAGTATTATGTATATATTGCAAATTCATACACAGTATTTCAACTTTTAGGAGAAAAATTGTTATGAGTTCCTCAGTAATTTGTTTTTGTTCTTCTTTTCTAATACTGAAACAACAAAAAAAAGCACCTACATATTAACACGGAAATAAAAATAGAGCATGTTATAAAGAACAAAAAATGTGTTGGGAGGTACCTTTGATGTCTCAAGTAGTCATTACAATCTAATACGAACTTAAAATCTTTTGTGATATTTTAATTACAATGCATAATAGCTAGTTATGTAGCAGGTTCAGATCTTTCTGTGCACTTTTAGAATAGTTCTTATATCTTGTCTTTGATTGATGCTATTTATAATTTTATATGAATTAAGATAATTAATATGTTAGTCTAATCGTAAAATAGGCCATAGGATTGAAAAAAAATTATACATTCCGTGATATTTATATTATTCGCCATTTTTTTTAAATTCCTACTTTAATGTACACATACTTATTTGTTGCTCAAAGCAATGTGTTCTTGAGCAGGCCCTTTTTAAATTTTGTCTCGATGCATTAAGAAAGTATTATCTCATTATATGTTGTTGTTTTAAGGACAGAGTACCACGCTAGAAAGCTCGGAGTGCGAAATCATGCCAAAGAAAAAAACTATACATGCACAGAGCTAATGAGACAAAACAAAAATACAATTATTTTTTGTGGGCATGCCATCGCAGTCTGGCTTCTCAACTTAGAAGACAAAAAATACAAGAGAGGAAAGGTAGCCTCTGCTGGGTAAAAAAAATTCCGGCACCACGCTGCACAATCTTTTACGAGTGTGAAGAGGCAAGCACGGATTGAACAAGATCTCTAAGCTACAGCTCTCCACTATAGCACGGATTGAACAAGCGCTCTAAGCTACAGCTCTCCACTATAGCACGGATTGAACAAACGCTCTAAGCTACAGCTCTCCACTATAGCACGGATTGAACAAGCGCTCTAACCTACAGCTCTCCACTATAGCACGGATTGAACAAGCGCTCTAAGCTACAGCTCTCCACTATAGCACGGATTGAACAAGCGCTCTAGGCTACAGCTCTCCACTATAGCACGGATTGAACAAGCGCTCTAAGCTACAGCTCTCCACTATAGCACGGATTGAACAAGCGCTCTAGGCTACAGCTCTCCACTATAGCACGGATTGAACAAGCGCTCTAGGCTACAGCTCTCCACTATAGCACGGATTGAACAAACGCTCTAGGCTACAGCTCTCCACTATAGCACGGATTGAACAAGCGCTCTAAGCTACAGCTCTCCACTATAGCACGGATTGAACAAGCGCTCTAAGCTACAGCTCTCCACTATAGCACAGATTGAACAAGCGCTCTATGCTGCAGCTCTCCACTATAGCACGGATTGAACAAGCGCTCTAGGCTACAGCTCTCCACTATAGCACGGATTGAACAAGCGCTCTATGCTGCAGCTCTCCACTATCAGGTGTCAGTAAACACGACCCAATCTCACAGACTCTTTGTACATCGTACAGGATCGACTGAAATACGATGGAGAGAGCCTTAACTGTTGGTTATTAACACAAACGCGCCTGACGCTTGGCGGCCGTGTGTTGTTGGCACCAGGCGAGATCAAAACATTAAATCCAAGGTCGTTTTCATCCATATAATTCTTTGGTAAAGCTGGGAGAGGTGATACCTTTAGTCTATCTTTTGCCAATCACATTATCGACTTCTTCAGAAATAGACATTTGTGTATAATCCATTGTTGGTTATTTCTAATTGCAGCCTCTTTGTATTTATACCCCACAACTTTCTTTTAAAAATAGAGGATTTCCCCAAAATGAGTTTCCTTTCCGTAGGTCACTATTATATAATTATTCTATATTTCTGATCAGGAGAATTTTTACTCTGGGTTTTAAAAACTGCTGTTATATCCAAGGCAACGTAGATTTTGATTATAATATCAAGAAAAGTTCACGAAATGCAATCATAAATCGTACAAGCCAACGCACTAGCTCAAGATGTAGGCAGAGCAAGAAAAAAAGAAATGGAAAATAAGGATATCCGCGGTTTAATAATAATGGATTTCATAATTATCACCTCGTTAATTAACTATTTAAATGACATAATAATACTAAACTGTGTATATTTTTATTAGGTGGTGGAAACTAATTAATTTTGTCTTAATTAAACCACATTGATACGTTCAAGCTTTTCTCTCTCTCTCGCTCTCTATCTCTCTTGCTCTTTCTCTTTCTCCCCCTCACTCTCTCTCCAGCTACCTTTTTCTTTCTATATTTCTCTTTTACTCTATGTCTCTTTCTTTATCTGATACTTTCCTTTGAACTTTTTTAATAATCGTGTCGGTAAGTTCTAACTTCCCCTCATTTCCGACTTTTCTTCTCTCTGGAGATTGAGAACCAGCACTGTTTGTTTTCTAAACTATTTGGACGCTCTTTGCTCTGGACTGGTTTATTGATCTCAGACCAAGTTCCACAAGTCTATCCATCTTATCTTCAGCTCACATTTATCTACGTCTTTGACACGAGGGTGTTTATACAACAGTATCTGACACACTGCAAAGGTCTCTTCGTTGATTCATGGATTTGAAAGATATGACTCGAAATTAGATCCAGCTCAATCATGTAACCTTTAATCTCATCAGCACCTATTAAGCCTTACATATATATTCAGTTTGTAAATCCAATAAGCTCTCTCTCTCTCTGTCTCTTTCTCTTTCTCTCTCTCTCTCTCTCTCTCTCTCTCTCTCTCTTTGTCTAACCTCATCTTTCTCTCTCCCTGTCTAGCTCTCTCTCCCTCTCTTTCTCTTTCCCTTTCTTTCTCTACCCTCATCTTTCTCCCTTTTTCTCTCTCTCTTGTCTTTTCTCTCTCTTTTTGTCTCTCTCTCTCTCTAAACTGATTTCTCTCTGTCTGTCTATCTCTCTTTTCTGGCTGTCCATCTCGGACACCTCGATGTTTACCTCTAAATTTATCTATCCTCTTATTCTAGACACATTCTTCAGCTCCTTATAAACATCCATCAGAGTTTTCCAGTTGTGGTGTTTTAAAGTTTGGATGTGAGTTGGTAAACCGTTGGACATCTTTTGGGAAATTACTCAATTCGAGACCACTCTGGGGCAAATTTATCGGTCACATTTCGTCCCTTTCGGGGTGAATAGTATAATCATGTGACCGGCTGGACAAAAGTCCTGGTACTCTCTCTCTCTCTCTCTTTCTCTCTCTCCCGCTCTTTTTCTCTCTCTCTCTCTCTCTCTCTCTCTCTCTCTCTCTTTCTCTATCTATCTCTCTCTGACACCACGCATAACTGTTGGTGTCTCCGACCCCGTATTCAGAGATTCAGAGATTCAATGTTTATTCAGTCAATATATATATATTAAGAACATACATATCGAAAATTATTTTGTCAAGCACAGGCTTAGCAAGATGAATACACATAAACAGTTATGCAAATATGCAACACAATTAACAAAAAGTTTTACTTAAACATAGTTGTATCTAACTAGTACACATTAAGTAGTAGTAGTAGTAGTAGTAGTAGTAGTAGTAGTAGTAGTAGTAGTAGTAGTAGTAGTAGTAACAGTACCAGTATGTGATTTGATTTTTGTTTTTTTTGTCTTTTATTAATCAACAAAGGTCTGGCCCTCCTTACATGCCTGTCCAGAACAATTAATAGACGGTTTTATACATTTTCATTGTTATAGTCAAAAAATGTTCTGCACTTAAACTATACGCATTTTACTTTTATAAACTTACCCTTTACCCTTTAGTGTTGCACCATGTAAAAGGTTTCTTTGTATGAATAATGTACGTGGCATTCAATGCAGCCAATGAGACATGGGGCCCAAGCTTACGTACACACATCCACTAGGAGATACTGTGTGACCAGGGCACTACTTTTCAATCTCAAAGCGAGAACGAGTCATATCTCCTTTGGGTCTCTCATTACTAGAACTATTGTTGTACAGCGAATTACGTTTAGACAAAAAGTGATGCTCCTAACCAGTATATTATAAGCTGAAGGAGCTTTCTAATTTTCTCTATTTTACAATTCTGTATTACGAGTATAGGGTCATATATTGTAACGTGAAATTTTAGGACACTTTAAAGATTTAAAAAAGCACAATAGGTAGTAGACAGACTAACTATAAATAACAATTATAGAGCTTAGAAAGGCGTTGAAAATGTTTGCGGTTGCATGGTATGTGCGAATACTATGGCTAAATTTTTAATAAAAGATACATCAAATGTGTAAAAGAAAGTAATTGATATTTTAAGCATAAAAACAGTCTGATATCTTAAAAAAAAAAAAAACTTCCTTCGTCACATTCAGAGCAGGAAATAAGTAATCATAGGATACGGTGAGCCGTTTATTATTACTTTTCCTGTCGATTCTTTGTTGTTGTTGTAAATAGTAGTTTTATAATATTATACTTTATCATGATGGTGGTTTCGGGTTGAAACTCCTGCTGGGGTTACGTAAGGAAACATAATTCTAGAGAAACAAAGGGCTACTGGCGTCAGGCCCTCATTATCCAAGCCCAGGCTTGCCCACAGAGAGCCTGGCCGGTAGAGTCTCCTTGTCAACACAAAGGTTTTATCGACCCAACCAGGCATAATTACATGCACTGATCAATTAGGGGGGTCGCTGCCATAGACCAATAAGGGAAGCCGAAGGTCTTTATTTTTCTAAACCCATTATTTGTGAAGCTAGCGATCCCTTCTGTTCTGTTTATGAATTAAAACTATGTCTGTTTGAGGGACCTGGGATTCATAGGTAATTCTGAACGTAATCATATGTAAGAAAATTCAATCGATTCTGTTTCATATAATAGTATATACTATATTCTCTCGAACAAACAAAAAACTCCTTCCTGTGGAAAAAAAATGTAATTCGATGAAACAGCGTTAAATAAATGTGTGCAGCAAATTGTGTCGTTTTGTTCGAACCTGTCCTTTCAGGTCGGACGTAAGTGCGTGGGGCAGCGATTTGCGGCAACGTATTTATAAACAAAGGGTGGCTGCATTTTCATTGCACTCTTCCATTCCGTTGGCCTTACTGCAACACATCTAAAGTTAGCAAAAACCTATAACTGTCAACTCCATACTCTACCAAGCCATAAGATACACATCCCTAAATGTGATAAACATGATTTTACATGATCGAAATTAATGATATCCAGGTGAACAAGAAAGACGCGCAGATCATAATTTATTTATTTGATCTCTAATTAAATTTTGGGAAAAGGTGCAGTTTTTGAGAGCATTATAGAGCAGCTTAACTTCAGCAAGCCTGTGTGAGTCCGTGTCAAACTCCAAAACATCATTAACTTAAATTACTATTTTTTAAGAGAGATCCAGCATAGACTTGACAATGAGGTGTATTTTTGTTCGGAAACCTAGGCCATGCATTTCTCTATATCCTGTGTTCGAGGCTGCATGCCCTCATTAAATCTTTGTCGTCTGTATTAATCACAACAAACAGGGGAAACCCATTATGGGGCCGTCACAGAGGCCATAGGGTGTCAGGCAGAGATTGGCACAAGATAATTAATCATGCAGGTT
This sequence comes from Elysia chlorotica, assembly GCA_003991915.1. Classification (NCBI taxonomy): domain Eukaryota; kingdom Metazoa; phylum Mollusca; class Gastropoda; family Plakobranchidae; genus Elysia; species Elysia chlorotica. The sequence goes on from RQTK01000183.1 coordinate 220,490, forward strand.
TTCAGTTATCTCGAGCGGAAGTTATACATAACTTCCTTATGGCGCATTTCAGTGCCAAAGAGTAATTGATGAAACCGTACCGAGCTTTGGATTGTCGTTTCAAGGGATTTTTTTAATTGAACTACCACGTCTGAAGAATTCTCAATCAAGATTTAAATATCTAGATGCGCTTTAAACAGCATGTAAAACACGCCTTGTCATGTAACAACGACCTTGAAAAAAATCAATGAGAGCTGCTGCTGTTGTCTAAAGCATCCTCGACAAACTATTATAAGCAATATGACTTTGCAACTCACGAAAGAGAAAGATTTAGAAGCAGCCACCCATCTTAAGACTGTGGCCAGACTTTTTGCTCTATCCGTTGACTCATCAAACAGCAAAGAAAAAAGTCAAGGGCGAATCTTTCCCTTAAAACTCAACATCATAATATCTGTGATACGGTGTGTTTTCATAATGAATTATGCTCTATTATCTAAAGGTGTGATGTCTCATTCTTTTCGAATTAACAAACGAAGAAAAGTCCTCAAAATATACAATGGATTTACGCTTGGAACAAATTAATGCACGGCGAATGAATATTTTTCATTCCCATAATAAAAGCAGAGGTTAACAAAACATACGACGACAAGAGAATCAAATTTGAAAATAAAGTAATGATTTGAAAGCACATGATAGGGCTCAAGAGAAATAACGGAATATCAATCACTATAGAAGTACAACTACAAGTTACTTCTTGTTGTGGTCTTATGATTATCTTAATGAATGGTGTTTTGCAGAGGTGCATCTTACATAACATGCTCTAGAAATCTTGGTGATGCTTGTCCTAACTCTGCGAGATCAACTCTTCTCATATTAAAAAGATCCAACATTAAAACATAAAATGGAAAATGGATGCGTCCTGATTTTGTTAATTGTGTTTGGAAAATACTGTACTGAATTGCCCTTTGGATTTAATCAACTCTGTTTTACATCGCATCAACAAGTCAACAATAGTCAGCTGTTCAAACATGGCGGCCTCAGGACAAGTTTTGTGGGTTAACTGTATGTGAGTAGTGGTTCTATATTTTCTATTGTAAGTGCAAGGCTTACTGTGAATAATAATTTCATACTTGGGCTAGTTTTTTGTTGTTTTTATAAATGACTTCCTATATGCGTACAAGCGTTTGATCTCTGTTGCACTATCAAGGAAAAGAAAGAACAGCACTATAGCAATCATAATTATTCCTGCGAGTATTGTCTAGTTAATTATCTAGCTCTAGAGTATAACATGCTAGCTCTATTATGAGAAAAGGTCTTCTGTTAAAGAGGCAAAGAGATAGAGATAGAGAGAAAGAGAGTTATAGAGATAAAGAGAGCGAGAAGAGAGAGAGAGAGAGAGAGAGAGAGAGAGAGACAAAAATAAAACTAAAGAAGTTGTAAGATATGTTTGGTGCTGTCTATTTGTGTTGCCAAGACGTGAGACTGTAAGGATGTAAACACCGTTGTCATGGAAACATGGTTTACGTAGAAATTGTCTCAAAAATTTTTATCTCGATTCAATGGAACAAGCAAAGATATATGTCAGTATCAGGTAGCAATAGCGTGAACATAAAGCGGTAGATGACATTCATAAGACAGAAACATTCAGTTATGAAAAAAATGATTACAATAATAATAATAATAATAATAATAATAATAATAATAATAATAATAATAATAATAATAATAATAATAGTAATAATAATAATATTATT
>RQTK01000183.1:222346-238875 GCA_003991915.1 Elysia chlorotica
TATTATTATTATTATTATTATTATTATTATTATTATTATTATTATTAATATTATCATTTTTATTTAAATGGCATTCTTAATTCGCATAGGCAAAGAAAATGTAATGCTCTGGAGAGAAAGAGAGTAAGCTCTGGAGAGAGAGACGTAGACAAAGAGGGGCAGACAGACAGAGAGAGAGACATAGACAAAAATCGATAGATACAGAGATCGAGAGAATGGGCAAGAGAGAGAGAGAGAGAGAGAGAGAGAGAGAGAGAGAGAGAGAGAGAGAGAGAGAGGCAGAGTGTGTGAAAAAATCGTATCTTTGTTATCTTACTCCTTTGAAAAATCAATCAAGGTACAAGAAATAAGTCATTATCTGTAATGTAGACCATCTAAGAATTAAAGCCTGTACAATAAAACTTTTACATTTTTTCTATAATTAAAACAATAAAAAGACAAAAAGTTTTGAAAACAAGTTGTGATGAAAAGACCTACACCCCTTTGATAGATAAGGAAAAGTAGCTAGAGTTAGCCGCACAAAAACAATAAAAACGAGTAGACACTAACAGGAAATGAAAGCTAAAAGAATGATAAAAACCAAAATTATAGGTATACTATAAATACAGGTATAGGAACAGAGACAGAGAGATAGGGGAAGAGAGAGAGAAAGAGAGAGAGAGAGAGAGAGAGAGAGAGAGAGAGAAGAAGAAGAAGAAGAAGAAGAAGAAGAAGAAGAAGAAGAAGAAGAAGAAGAAGAAGAAGAAGAAGAAGAAGAAGAAGAAGAAGAAGAAGAAGAAGAAGAAGAGAGATATTAAAAGTTTAAGATAGACATGCGCCAAAAAAATTATGCCTGGTCGAGTTGAGAATTGGAGCTTCCACGATGATATCCTTCGTAGTTTATTTAAAAAATTGTTGGTCTCCTAATCTTTTTTCTTTTCTCAGTACATTTTTATGTCGAAAGTTTAAAAAAAAAACTGTTATTTAATTAAATAATAAGAGAAACATCGCTACTTAGTTTTTTACACGGCATTCATCCATTTCATTCCTAAATAACTTTCATATTTCACCTTTTTTTTCAAAAGGACTTGTTAAACCGTTAAACTGACACTACCTATAAAGGATTTCAATGTCAATAGCCACTAACTAAAATCTGTATATGAACCCCATCCTTGGCTTGTGTAAATGGCAGTTTTGGTTTCTCTTTAAAATTGGTGCATTTTATTTGGGTTATTACGAAACACGCATAAGAGTAATCAATTCTCTTCCTCATCTGGCTGCATTTCACTGGTTATTGAGCGTGCGATGCATCATTCTTTGGGTTGGCTTCGCGACCACGAAATCTTTTCTCTGAATAATAATAATAATTGCATCCTTCTGTTGTCGGAGATAACGATGGACCCTGCCCTAGCCTACCAGGATCCTAAGCTTAAATGGAGACGGGATCCTAAAGCAGGATATCCTGGGCTTGGTCGATCACATAAATACTGACGTATATAAAAACAGTTGGAAACAAGGCGGCTGGACTGGGGGATCAAACCAAAGGTAAATTTTAGAAATAGCTTCGCTCTACCAACTGAGCTTTCGAGCCACCGAATACAACAATTACACGCAGTCTCCAGACCAACTCTTGCCCCTGGAAAATCCCTGAAGGTTTAAAAGTGTGTGGCACGGGCAACGTGATCCAGTACCCCTGACTTTCTTGTAACTCTTGAAGCTTCAGGTAATATTGAGATTGGTATGTACTATATTAAGCTTTATAATGATCTGTAAAGTGAATATAAACACGTTATGTTGATAATAAATGGCCATTATTTATGTCGTTTATGACATTTATTGATATAAATTAATTGAAAATTTAAAAATTAACTGTTAGCATCAGCAAGAAGTTTATATTTATGCATCGAAGGTTTAGCCACCCAGTTAGAGAGATAAAAATGGACATAAGAGCTGTTAATACATACAAATAATTTAATGTATTAAATTCATCAAGTATAGTATATATATATATATTTGTGGACTTTCAAATTTCTGATATATTTGTTGTCGGTCTAGATCTAATCTTGATCGACGACAAATAATTTATGAGGGTCTCGCTCAATGCAGATCAAGGTGTGCAAACTTTTTCAGATATACTGTGCATTGGAAATGGTCTTCAGCAGATAGAAGCTGCCCCTGACTACATTCCATTCACCATTTTGGAAAACAGTGTGCTGACTTAAAATCACTTTGTGATCACATCTATCCAAGTTTAGACACAGGCCTTATTAGTAGATACTGGCTAATGAAGCGTGCAATTTTGGCACCTCCCAACGATAGTGCAGCGAAAGTGAATGACATTTTGATGGCTAAACCTGCTGTAACATACGCTTCTGTAAATTCAATGATGGATGTTAAGTTTCTTTCTCAATTGTTAAACTCCGTTGAGGTCTCAGGGCTCCCACAACACATTGTGTCATTGAAAGTTGGAATACCGGTGATGCTGCTTATATCTATAAAGCCCTCAGAACTGATGGATGGAACAAAATGCATCATACGCCCTTGCAACAGAAATACAGTAGAAGTGGAAATAGCTGTCGGGGTACACAAAGGTGAGATTCATTTGATGCCTAGGATACCACTCCAACCATCAGACACAATATTCCCATTCAAAGTCCAAAGAAATTGCCTTTAAATGGATATTTTGCCATGACCATCAATAAGGCACAGGGACAAACTTCTCATTCCATCGGACTAGATCTACAGTAGCCAGTCTTCTCCCATGGGATGCTTTATGTTGCGCTGTCCAGAAGCGGAAAGCGAGACAACATTGCGTACATATGCTCACCACAGTCATCACGTGAAACGTTATAAACAGGTCAGTGCAAAGATTTTTCCTTTGGTAGTAACTAATATCTTTCTCCCCAGGCTATTTTCCTCCTTTGATGACTAAACTCTCTTTCCACAGGTGATAACTATGCATCTCTCTCTCTCTCTCTCTCTCTCTCTCTCTCTCTCTCTCTCTCTCTCTCTCTCTCTCTCTGACACTCCGTTCATCGAACGAGTAACCAACTAGTTAAACATAAATAGGGTACCTATGACTATGTTGAAGAGTAGTGATTATGAGAAATGCCAATTTCATCATTGGTCACCGTCAGAAATGGTCTTTAACTTACACATTGGGTGCAATAAATTGTATTTCAATTCAAGGTTTTTCATGCCACGGACCAAGTCACCGATGGCGACCAAATTTTCAGTAATATCGATAGTGAGCTTTGTAACTGCAACCATACAATCATGTTTTAATTACAGTTGGGACATGTCAAAGTGCTGCTGTGGAGGCTGATATGGCTGAACAAAAATATACACTAAGAGTAAGAACCGTCCTGTCTGAACTATACTATGAACATAATTCAAAAAATAGTGACTGGTACTCTTTTTATGTCGCTAAATTTCGAATTTTATGTCTAATTCATTCAAATCGGGACTTGACCTGTTCTTAATTAAGGATGCCTTGTCATACTCACATTAGTTTACTAGTAGCCAGACATCAGTTCCTGGGGTGGACGCAGCAGTCGTTGGGGCTTCCAGTGTTAGTACTCGCATCTGCAGCCTGCACCCATAGACGCGATTTTAGTACTTGTCTTTAGTTCTTTATTATCTTGAAATCGTAACAATAAATATCACTTCATGGTAGTGTCAGGTCTATTGAAACGTATGTAGTTTCTTAAATGATGTTAGCTCATGGCAAAACAGTTTTCAGGAGTATCCCTGGCATATCGAATAAAGCTTATGTATAGTTTATGGTCTAGATTAAAACGAGAAAAGTGCTTATTTATCTAATACAAAATCACTCCTGCGTCAGATTGTTGTACAAAATAAGAGAGTTGGTTTTATGAAAAAAATGCCACCATTTTTACATGATTGTATATACAATAGCAAGTTTTCATGGGAACTCCAAACGCTGAATAGCTTATTTTAAAGCTTCATGTTAAATCTCTATTTTCATTATAATAGTTTACAAATCATATACTAGAATAACGCTCGTAACCGCTAAAAACATTATAAGAGAGGAAATGAGAGTTGAGAGCATTTATCACAATATTGCTATTAACGCCTCGATTCTGATTATTAAACGAGATATAATAGTTTTTCGCGACCAATAGCTGATATAAATGAATCCAGTAAAGTGTATCTGCAATAAAGTTCGTCTCTTCAAAGAATATAAATAGCGTCCCTGACTTTTGATTTCTCTTTGATTTCCTATTGGACATGAATAACTCGTTTATCTGACTAAATTAACTTTTATTTGTTATTTTAAAAATTACTAACATTAAGTGTGAGTGAAGTTTTGGGAAACATCGCAGGTGGGCGTTCAATAAATAAGTTGAATCAACGCCTCGAGCTATCTGTAATGCACAATTGTTTCCAACCAATGAACAGGATTTTACAAGGTCTCCTTAGCGTTGACTATAGTATGCGCCGACGTCGGCTACTAAACACAATAATTGCCACCGCTGATCTCGCTCACAAAATCCTGCGTTGCCGCTGTGGTTCCCATGGGCATAAGATACGGTGCGCTAATCTAATAGTAAAGCTATCTTGCCCACATAGAGTGATAAGGCAAAGAATCGTAAGCTGGGATGTAAGAAAATTGCAGGTTTGGTATCCTTGATATTGATCGAGTGGAGATAGGATGGAAAGAAAGGCGTCCTGTAGAGAATTCGCTTCCTATTTCCAGGGGACAATAGTGAATATTATTTTTGTACGTGAACTGTTCAAGCTCTTCCTCTTTCCGCAGAATAGAGGTGTGGAGTTCGATTGAAAATTGTATCTTTTTTCTCATTTTTTAGTCTCTCCATATAGCCATTTTCTTTTTCAACGCAAAGACAATATGGTATTAGTTTGCCTCAATCCCTAGAGCAAATTCTTTTTTTTTTTTTTTTACAATAAATCCAGCGATACGATTTGCGCCCGTGGCTCGCGTGTGAAACCTTCAACTTCCGTTAATATTCCCTTGTTGCGCTTGAGGGTATACGGATAATCTTTGTGAGCGCCTGAGTCTCTGATGGGAGAGGCGGTCCTCTTAGTCCTGGGCTCCACCGTCCCAGGTTTTGCGCTCGCTGTGCTTGTCACAAATCATTTTTTTTTTTTGCTTTCGGGCTACGTAAAGAATCGAAAATTTATGTGTTTATGTGATCTTAATTTCTTAGTTGTTATGACACTCGTGTGCGCGAAATGTAGTTAGTTGTAAGTTATTGGAACAGCTTTATATAGTCGGTTAGTTAAAAATTGATTGGGCACTATGACTTGACGGATGTTTCCACATTCGCGAAACTATAATTATAATTTTAAAAAAGTTATTGGTTTGTCGTTGTTTTTTAATGTGAGGTTCATGTTGTTCTAAGGTTATCTGAATGTATCCTGTCTCTCTATACAGGAGTACAAAACGCATTATTTCCAGTCAAGACATTATTGACGATCTTACACCTATTTCGAAAACGTTATAAGCCAAAGGATAATTTCGTAGTGAGCTAGACAAAACTTTTTTCCTTGAGCTGAACCAGGTCCCGATTGCCAAGTTTTAACACTGCAATAAAGCGATCTAAAGATGTTAAGCTTTAGTTAGTACATTATTTTGTATAAATAAAAAATCCTATCGCAATTCATTACCATAAATAAAAGTTATATAATTAAATATCCTAAGCTTTTCTCCCTGGAAATTACCTTGACACGTTATATCGACTAAGGATCACCATATATATCCATGGCCTCGGTGGAAATATAAAGCAAACGAGAAAAGCGTAAAGATTTGCTTTCTTGATGTAAGGGCTTTCTGCTTCATTTAGAGCAAAAAAAATTACGAGATGAATTAAGATATAGGAAGGTCTTGGACACTTATTAGCATTAAATGGTTGGCTATGGAGGATGTAAGTCGGCTAATGCTGCAACCTTTTTTTTCTCCGACGCAGTCTCGCGCACCTGTTCTTTTAAACGCGGAAGAAAACTATGTAATCAATTAATATTGTTGCAGAGTTACACAATTTTCATAAAATATACATCTCGATTTGTAGAGTACTCTTTGATCCAATAGTTCTGGAACTATAATTGTTTTAGAAGGAAGACGATCAAACTATTTCCTTATATTCGCCATAAAGTTGCAGCTAAAAATCAATGATAACACTGCATTGACATGCCTAAATAGAATACAAATCTAATTTATGTTTGGAAAATCAATAATCAAAAACTATTGAAATGTTAACATCATATACTACAAGATGAAAGGACACAAAAAATTATTTACATATTATGGACACAAAACAGTCCAGTCCTTTCAACCGACGAGAAAAAGAGCCAATTTTGAATGTCACCTGGTTCCTATGATTTAAATCTCCATAGCCTTTTCGGAAAACCCGTCAAAGATAACAGTCTCTATAAAACAGCTAGAATACGAAATCATTAGATAGTATCAGTAAACCATTGCGCGTGCTTTTAGTACTAACCACTTCATTCAAAAAACAGGATTTGAAGTAATGGACATCCAATTCCACTTATCAAAATCGAGAGTAAATCACAATGAATTGATTTTTTTTCACTCGACTAAGGCAAAGAGTCCCACTAGTTTGTGATTGTTGAGAGTCTCTTCCATTTCATGCCGCTGCTACTATACTTTATGTACTTACCCCGCTCTGAAGCTGGCGCCCATCACTCTCTCGCGAGTTCACATCCAGTCGTGTATCAGAACCAAATCAATCCCCCAGTCGCGCAGGATTATCTCTCGCTCACGCGCTGATCGCTGCGGCGGACAACTCGTTAAGATATTAATCTCCCATTCGCCTGGATCCAAGGCTCTTGGTAGCTCACCCCACAGATAATAAATAATCCTGCTCCAGCAGCCCACATCGCATGTTGCTGAAGTTATGAAGCATGACAGCTGTCAGGTGTCTGTGTTTGAGGTGAAGTAAAGTTATAAGGTTGGTTGGCTATATCTCAGTGATAATAATAATAATAATAATAAAATAAAAATAATAATAATTAATAATAATACTACCACTACTACTACCACATAATACTTATAAACAGTTTTTAAAAACGCTAATTGGTGGTGATCTTTCATTGATTGGAGAAGGAAAAAGGATTAAAAAATAACATAATAAGTACTGAGATATAGCCAACCAACCTTATAACTTTACTTCACCTCAAACACAGACACCTGACAGCTGTCATGCTTCATAACTTCAGCAACATGCGATGTGGGCTGCTGGAGCAGGATTATTTATTATCTGTGAGTAGTAGTAGTAGTAGTAGTAGTAGTAGTAGTAGTAGTAGTAGTAGTAGTAGTAGTAGTAGTAGTAGTAGTAGTAGTAGTAGTAGTAGTAGTAGTAGTAGTAGTAGTAGTAGTAGTACTTTTAAAATGGTTTGGTTTGTGATTGTCTCTTCTACATTTATTTACAGCACATAGTAGTATTCGTTTATGTGATCCATCTATAGTTTTGATGATCAATTACACAATCCTCTCTCTCTCTCTCTCTCTCTCTCTCTCTCTCTCTCTCTCTCTCTCTCTCTCTCTCTCTCTCTCTCTCTCTCTCTCTCTCTCTGACTCAAACAGGTTGTAAATAAATTAGACAAACTCCAAACTACTACGGTGTATATTATGAATAACATGAACGATCTAGTTACAACTGCAGCCTCTCTAGGGAAGGAATTAAACGAGTTGAAACAGTGGCCGAGAGAGATAAGGAGTAGCAACACAAAAGCGGAACTCCACCAGTCATCGTGAGGTTCGTCCATCTCATGGTACTCGGCAAGAAGGATGCACTGCGTGAAGCAAAGGTCGGTGTATCCATGACCTGAAGATGTACCAGAAGGAACAGCTGAAAAGACTAAAATATAATGGCCGTAGAGGTTAATTAATGAAAGGCTGATCAATGTTGGTTAATCTTATTATATTTCGACCACATTACTCAGTTTGATTTGGCTTTGAACTACCCGTACTAATTATGAAATTGAAATATTGTTCATCACTAAAAGTTACTTAGTATCAAAAGCTTCAGAAATTGGATAGAAGGACTGAGAGGGAGAGAGCAAATCGAAAGTGAACTTACCATTCTGTTACTTTTTTTTTCTTTTCACATTGCAAAATCTAATTCTTGTCTTGTTTGTATACAGTGCCCAACGAACCTATAACCATCAACCAATCAACCAATCAATCAAGCAATCTCTCTCTCTCTCTCTCTCTCTCTCTCTCTCTCTCTCTCTCTCTCTTAATCTTTCTCTCTCTCCTTCTCTGTCTCTCTCTCTTTCTCTCTCTCCTTCTCTGTCTCTCTCTTTCTCTGTCAATTTAACGTGACAGGCTGAGACAGGAGTCCTGGCATCCCCGCCCAAGCCTCGTGTGTGGCAGCAGATGTCAGTCTTGGGGCCCATCCACAATATAGCCTATATAGTGCTGACGTTGGACGTTAAACCAACTCAACTCTCTCTCTCTCTCTCTCTCTCTCTCTCTCTCTCTCTCTCTCTCTCTCTCTCTCTCTCTTTCTCTATCTGTGTGTGTGTGTGTCTCTCTCTCTCTCACTCTCACTCTTGCTTTTGTTCTATTTTTTTTCTAATGTTGTGTGGAGGGATAGGGGATAGCGGAGAGGAAGAGTGAGTGAGAGAGAGAGAGAATTAGAAGCAAACAAATTTAAATGAAGAATCACAGACCCTACCGTGCACCTTTTTTACTGCAAAATGTCATTCAAAACTGACCGTCCCTATGTCCCCCTTTAACTTTATAGTGTATAAAAAAACTAGCGCCTAAGTATACACTAAAAAGTAGAACCCAAGTCCCTTTGTTTAAGACTAAGATTTTGAATGTATCATTGATTTTAAATGACTGAAAGAGAGTAGGCCTACTATATTCTTGTTCTTTAAAAGACACAGTACGCAAAGGAATTAGGAATAAATCATGTCGATATTCAGAACATTCGCACAACCTCGTCTCACAATTTTTCTTGCCTTATATTTTTGTCTCCGTAGATCTTCGATGAATTGTTCTTTGTTTTCTCTTGTTTGCGTCTTTTATGCGTGTGATATTTACTCAAGGTGGGGACGCTACAAGAATTTGCGTGCATTATGATGAAAGCTTTTGAAGCAGATGTTAGTCAATAAATAACAACAAGAGAGCTTTTACTGCAGGAAGAGGGAGCTGTTGCAACCTCCTTTATAGTCAAACTTAATTCAAAAACTTGTCCGTATTAAACTGTATATAAATATTCGTGCAATTCTTTCGCCTTAAGAGACCCGCTTCGAGTCGTTGGTTTGTGTTGCTGCACGCTGTTGCATTTGTCTGCATGTAGTTCGGATTTTTAGTTAATACGGATTGTATGTGCTGATATTTCTGCTGTAGTTGTTTTCGTTTAAATATAACTGTTGGCGGAAATCAATCAACTAAAACTTGTTCTTGATTAGGTCTGAATTACATAGAAACTATCATATTTGTTTTTTTTTTTAATTAGGCTAAATCCTAGCTTTTAAGCTATTAATTTTTTTTTTTAAACAGCCATAAAAAATGAGAACAGACCAAATCGAAGGTGAGTTGGTTTGTTGTTGTTCTTTTTTCTTCTTTTTTTAAATTGTTGTTTATTACGCTTTAATTTCTTTTAGATCTTAAAAATATTTCACTCTTGTTCCTTCTGTCCTGTTATTTTATTGTTCACTTTCTTCTTATCTTTTTCCCCTTTTCACTTATCCTATTCCCATTTGTTCTTTCATTTTTCAACATCTCTTGTTTCTTCTTTTCTTTTGTTTTTCTTGTGTATTCTAATTTTCTCGTTCTACCCTATTTTGTTTTCTCTTTTCCAAACGAATTGTAACGTGTTTTTTTCTTTGATTTGAAATTGTGTGTTTGTTAAATTGGATGTTATGTATTTCCTTCCTAATGCTCAATGCAACCATTAATTTAGTAGGCTCTATGAATGTAATAAGAAGGCAAAGTGGTTGGATTAATTATTTTTGGCCTTTTACCTAGGAATACATAGCGTTACACGTGGAAAACCATGGACCACGGATCTCAGTTTTAACGCAGTTTGTAAACAAAGAATAAGCATTTGTTGTTTCATGTCTCGGGAAAAAAAGTGAAGGAAAGCGCATGTCAATTTTTAATTTCTTTTCTCTATTGTATAAATTTGTCATGAAAAGCTGAACATCAATGGAAATTTAAATGTAATTGTGAGAATGTAAAGGAAAACCAGTGTCCGCAACTATTATTTTGATGGAGGAGCAAGGGAATGGAGAGAGAGACAGAGACAGAGAGAGAAAGAGTAAGAGTGAGAGAGAGAAGGAGGGAAGGGAGGACGAGGAGTGGGTAAAAATGCAAAACGTAATAATGTTGTGCACCATGCATATTACAAATGTTCTTTTTTTCCATGGTTATGTTTCGACTTCGAGCTTCTGGTGGCGCCGCCAGAAGTCATTCCTCAAATGGAGGTAGCGAATCAATGGATTGCGGCTATATATCCCATAGAAAGACTGGTCAATTAGTATCAAAGAAGACAACCCTTTGCGATCTGTGTAAAGTTGTCCTGCGTCGATAAAGCATTTGACTACCTAGACTAGAGTTGGTGCCGAACAAGAGGCGCACCAAGAGAAGCTCGACATGCTTGCATGAAAAAGGGCCCCACCTGGTGCATCCGTCTTTTGCATCGCCAAGAACGTTCGTGGCGGAACGGGAGGAAACCTGATTCCATCGCGCGCACAGTGGATCCGTTTTTAACGCATCGGCAAAAGAGGGGAACTAATTTTAGTATCCCAAATAACAAGATAGGCTAATGATTCAGTGCGACTTTCGCGCCGTTTGTCACACTTATTTTTTTGTATCTGTATTTCACATAAAACTGGATGGTTATAACGAATGCTCTTCTACAGGTTTATTAGAATGAGGCAAATGAAAAGAGAATATTGGGTACACATAATTTATCAACACCGCGAGAAATTTGGAGAGTTCCATCATTTAATGGAAGATTTTTTAAACAACAAGGAAATATGTTTATCCTTCATTAGGGGGTCTGTATTCAGATATTGTATTAAAGTAGTTTGTTCAAAGAATAAGATCATATCAGTGTGACGGTTTGAAGATTGTGTCACTGTTTTTTGTTTGTTTTTTTTGCTGGTGTTGCCTGTGTTATAATTGTGCCCCTATGCAAGATCAAGTTAAACCGGTCTAGACCAATACAGTCCAAGCCAAAGGTGATAAAATCTCGGGGGCTAGTGGAAATTGATACTTCTAGATCGCGCCGGAGGAGAAATGGGCGCCATTTTCTAGTGTAGTCATCGCAGTTAAAAAAAAATCGCCAAACTTGCGTTCACATAATATACACATTTATTTGGTATGTTTTAAATGTTATTTTCTATGCTGATTCCAATAATGCTATTTATTTTAAGAATGGTTGGAAAAATTTGTCTTGAAAAAGCGCCCCGTCAGAAATTCACGTACTTGAACGGATCAAACTAAGCACAGTGCTGAACCTGCTGATTTACAGGGTGCGCGCTAACTAGTGCTGGGGCGAACATCGGACTTGAGTCGGGGAGACTACATATATGCGGTGAGCGATATGCCGGTATTTGCTGTCTGAACTTGCTGCCGGTACTTGTTCTCGGAACTTGGTGCCGGTACTTGTTCTCGGAACTTGGTGCCGGTACTTGTTCTCGGAACTTGGTGTCGGGACTTCGGGCTAGCCAACGACAAAGTCAATTTGCCGATGTTTCCATCTAGCTATCCCTTACCAACCGATGCGCCAAACTTGCCGATGTCTCGATCGTAGACGAGGCGGACTGGCGCGGATGACGAATGCACTCGCCAGGGACCTTAATTGTGCTTGGGGCCAGTTTGTTTGTTTGTTTCTTTCTTTCTATTTACTGCTTTGCGGTTGGGACTGTTGGTGATCGTTCTCACAAAGTGTATTAACTTTATTGCATTTCCCAGTTTACAGGCGAGCGTTTCAGTTGCTTGATCCTATGAACGAAGGAATTACCACAGAGAAACTGGAGCACTTCTTGCGGGCTTTGGGCCATAAACCCACACACACCGAGGTCTGCTACGTGGTCGCCGATGCGACAGAAGGCAGTAAGTACATTGTAGCCTGAAGTATCTGTACACCTGCACGTGCGTTTACGAGCTAGGATTGTATACTGTTTTAAATTATATAATAGTAAGATAATAATGGATCGAAGATATGATTACAAATATATATTTATAACTATATTGTGGTGATACTTATCCATGCATCGCTGTATACTTTGGGAAAATAAGAAAACAAATTATTTTCAATGAGTCTTTATGTCGTCAATCACGTATTGTTGTTTTCAGTACAGTAAAAGAAGTAGTATCAATGCCAGATTTGTGTTTGTTACATACATTAGATTTAGTGAAACAGAAAACTAGCCAACTGCAGTCTGATGAAAGTGTATTAGTATTTAGAGATTTGAAGTGTATTTGCCTTATGAGTGTTTGTCTCCGATTCTTCCGCAGCAGTAAGAATTTCTCTCGCCGATGGGAACAGTCTGGGAATGTAACATTTCTATCCATGGAATTAATTACAGCTATATTGAAGTGATGAAGTGTAAAATAACAGATAAATAAGAGCAGGGTCTCTCTTTTTTGTCAAACTACCTTCCTAGTTTCATATTATAACACCCAGTAGTAGTTATTCTGTATCTGCCCTAACCATTTTAAATAATGTTCTAGGTATAGACAAGGAATAATACAAATGTATTTAAATTGTTGGTCATGATATTTTTAGATCTGTTTCTATCACGTGGATAATCATGGTTGTTGCAATTTATAGGTTCCTTGAAGATTCATTTTAGTGGGTTTGTTCACTTGTCATCGAAACACTCTCCACCCGATGAGGAAGAGAAGGAACTTCAAGAAACTTTTCGGATTTTTGATAAAGTAAGAAGGAGAAAAATATTAATGTATAAATTTAATGTTCGAACTTAGATGACAACGATAGCCATGCTAGTAGATGCTTAGTTAATTTGAGGCACAGTTTAAGGAAGGGTAGGGGGCCTACTTGAAACATTATTTTTGCAGCAAAAGCAGTATTATGATAATACATATTATTATTCATTACGAAATATCATTGAAAAGAATGACTGTTAGGTTCAGAACTAGATTATATAAAGTGAATATATTTAAAATTAATACAATTGAGAATCGTTTTGATCTTGAATCGTTGGATTTCTATAACCATAACGTATTACATAAATCATAAGCGAAATGAATAGTTTTCCCGTTCAAATTTTCTAATCTTTCCATTTATAGCACCCAATATCAGAAACTAAGTACTACTACTACTACTACTACTACTACTACTACTACTACTACTACTACTACTACTACTACTACTACTACTACTACTACTACTACTACTACTACTACTACTACTACTACTACTACTACTACTACTACTACTACTACTACTACTACTACTACTACTACTACTACTACTACTACTACTACTACTACTACTACTACTACTATTACTACTTTCTCCCTATTTGTACTACACCAGGGTCGCCTCTAAAACGTGACAGGAAGCTCAAAACTCGACTTAAAATACATAGGAGAAGGCTAAATGAGAGTTATAAGCTGTAGCGTTGTCGTTGCACGTCGCCAAGGAAAAGATAACATTTTTTACCGTCGTAGCTGATTCTGCCGTCCCCGTCTAGGTCCACTTCCGCTATGATGTCATCCAGTTCGGCGTTAGAGACTCTATGGCCCAGGTTGTTGAGCAGCCCTCCTAGCTCGGACTTGCAGATATAGCCGTCACGGTCCTGGTTGGAGATTTGGTAGGCTTGTTCATACGTCCATTGTTTGGATTTTGGTAAGTCTATTTGCTGATTAACCCAACAATAATTTTTACTAAGGACATATAAAAAGTTATTAACTGATTTATTGAAAATTGCTTAAAATGCCTACTTAGTTTCTGATATTGGGTGCTTACTACTACTACTACTACTACTACTACTACTACTACTACTACTACTACTACTACTACTACTACTACTCTAACTACTGCTATGGTAGTAGTAGTCCTCTGATCATGTGATGGGGCGAAGATAATATGTAATAGTTTTTTGTTGCCCTTTTTAGACCTTGTAAAATAGTTGGGTTCGTGGACCCACACTATGATTTGTGTTGTCTTTTTTAAAAGACCAGCTATTTCCCCCGTGATTTCCTAAATTTTTGTCTTTGTGTGTGTGTTTTTTTCAGAGTTCGTACAAGCTCTTGGACCGTGACCCAATTTGAAGCCTCCATGTGTCTGACTCTCTTGCTTGGTTCTGTGCTTTCTAGTAATTTCCATTACATCTTTATCATTATCACTACTATCTTCCACATGATTATTATCAATATTATCATACATTATTTTCAATAATAAATTATAATAAAAACCGTACTCATTTCTATAAATATTTATTTTGACAAGTATTAAATTTTAGGAGTGGGAACAGTGAGAAAGGTGGAAATATAAGACAAGAGAAAAGGACAGAAAATGGAGAGAGAAAAAATAACCGAGACGAGGCATACGTGAAAGGTTTTTAAATTTTTAAATTAAAAATAATAATTTTAAATTTGAGAGAGAGAGAGAGAGAGACAGAGAGAGAGAGAGAGAGAGAGAGAGAGAGACAGACAGATAAACATACATAAACAGACGTATAGAAAAAGGTAGATTCAGACAGTGACAGGGAGTGGGAAGAGTTGTGGTTGACGTCCAACGTCAGCAATATATAGGCTTTATTGTGGGCGGGCCCCAAAGACGTCTGACAATTCTCGTGCCGCACACGAGACGGGGCGGGGATACCATGACTTCTGTCTGACACCGACCCAACCAGTAGGGAGTAAAATCGCCAGGGCTCGAACGCCATGCGCCTCCTGCGTGGGTAGCCGATGTTCTACTCCAGGGCTACCGGCCTCTCCCCAAAGACATTGCAGGGAGAGATAGATAGAGATGCAGAGAGAGTTGTTGCTGTTGAATTGGTTTAATGTCCAACATCAGCACTATATAGGCTATATTGTGGACGGGTCCCAAGACTAACGCCTGCCAATTGCATGTGCTGCCACACACGAGACAAGGCGAGGATGCCGTGACTCCTGTCTCAGTCGGTCACATTATACTGACACCTACCCAACCAGTAGGGAACGCAATCGGAGAGAGAGAGAGAGAGAGAGAGAGAGAGAGAGAGAGAGAGAGAGAGAGAAAGGAGAGGGGGAGGGGGGGCGGCGGGGGAGATGGAAAGAACATTTGAATACTGTATTATAAAAGTGCATAGAGCACCTCTTTATAGGTCCAACGCCCAAACTGAATACAAAGATGTATTTACATATTTGTGAATTCAAACGAAAAAAAGCGCCATGAAATATTGCTCTTTGAGTATGAAAGCTCCGTTTTACAATAGAACGTTCTTTCAGAAGACTTCTGCAAAAGTCGGAGAAAACATCTCTTTCAAAATATTTTAAAAGTCCCTATGGAGGGGTTACACTTTGTCCTCACATGTTTTAACTTAACGTTCGTTAGAAGTACTGGTGAAGTGCCATACTTTTTCTTTTCTTACTTTTATTCGTTCCATGTGTCCAAAAACTAGGCCTTGCAGTCCTGTTCTTATTTCGCTAACCTCGTCTGAGCTATAAGAGCCTTTGTTACTTTTATTTACCTGAACTCTGAAAACCCTAGCTACACCTGCACCCTATTAATCATTTGTTAAATGTGTGAACATTACTCAAACACAAACGCAATGGCTTTTATGAATTACAGAAAATAATACTAAAAGTAAATGTATTTGTATTTACGTTTTACTTTGCCTCATTTTTCATTGGTTAGTTTTGCGAGCAATGAAAATTATGGATACTATAAGGATGACATTAGAAATGTAAAAATGTTACGTCTAGTAACATAAGCAATGGTTGTCAAAAAATGTTTCTTGTAAAATCCGGTTTATAATGTGATAAGTTTAAGTGAACAGACTTCGTGGATTTCCACTAAACTTGTGACGAGACATTGTAAAATAAAAAGTTTTCAAGAGAAAGAATTGTGAAATGCCATTATAAATGAAGTTTGTTTTTCCTCTGAACAGCGTGTTGAAGCTTTTTTAGAGCCAGATAAGGCAAAACCCCTGCCTGGATGCATATTTTACTGAAATTACACCAATGTGTATTATAATGCATTAATGACCTATATGTAGCCTGAAGATTAATAATCTAACAGCAACACGTACATCTAGACATAGTTCGAGAGATCTGAATACGAATATCGATAATCTGTCCTAATCGAAAAAAAAAGAATTATTTTCATTATCATCCTCATCATCACCACTACCACCAGCACCATCATCATTATTGTTGTTGTTTATTATTATTATTACTATTATTATTATTATTATTATTATTATTATTATTATTATTATCGCCATCACCACCACCAAAATCCACCACAATCATCATCATCAAAATAGGCGTCATCTTCATTGTCATCATCATCATTATCATAACCACCAACGCCGCCCTCCCATTACTTATATTAACATATTAAAAATAA
>RQTK01000183.1:239037-252500 GCA_003991915.1 Elysia chlorotica
AATAATGATAACAATAATAATAATAATAATAATAATAATAATAATAATAATAATAAAACAAAAAACTATAAAAAAAAAAATTTACTAGTTAGTATGTCTATACACACACATCAACAGCTAGTGCTACAAAGTGTACTTAAATACACAGCCAAATAAAATGTGGTTTTGGTGCCACCTTCAGATTTAAGACGTCATATGGCTCCAAACTATAACCAAAGGCTACCATAAGAATAGCATTTTGCTATTTGTCCAGCTACCGAACAAATAACCACTTCTTACAATTGTATTATTATGTGTTTGTGTTGACCCCGTAAGGGTTGCCTAGCACCCCAATGTACAAAGTACCGAAAATGTGAAAATATTTGTTTTTTAATTTAAAAAAATTAAAAAGGCATAGGTTAATTGTTAAATCTTTGTCCCGATTGAGTTTTAAATAGTTTTACGAATAATCGAGGAATATATCAGTGTCTGACTCAACTAAAATTGAATGTGAATCAAATTCCATGAATAACTTTCCATCTTGGTCTTGCTTGTCACTTTTCACAAAACAGGCAAACTGCAAGACTGCGACACACTGCGTCGTTATAATGCATTTTCGCATTTGCAATTTAATACAGGTTGCGGCACTCATTGCCGGAAAGTCGACTTTGAGTGCCAGCATTCGCTGGGTCTGAAATTGAGTTGCCGGGGATCAAAAATCGACTCTGGATACTCGTACAATTCACATAAGCAGAATTTCTTCTCTCTCTCTCCCTCCTCCAATTTTATCATTGCCAGAAATCAGGCAATTGCCTGAAAACATTCAGGTCTATGATATAAAACTAAAATTGCTTCTTACCGAAAGATCCAGCTTTGATTGCCTGTTGGGCTGCCTTTTTCCCTTCTCGAAAGGTTAGCTCCAGTGCAATGTGATTAAGTATTGAGTATCCCGTCTTATGATCTTCTTGAGAGCCCCTGAGGCATTGAATGAGGACAAAGCTTACTTTTCTCTCCCTAAACAGTCTAGGGGTAAATTGTTAACAATCAAGTTCACATGTGGAATTCAGAGGATGAGACATGGTTTGATATAATTTCAATAAATATATTAAAAATGAAACTATTACAATGTATAATATGCTTTTTTCTTTTTCACAACTGCTGGACAAAAGAGAAATAAAAAAAATATTAAAATAATGTTTTTGGTATATTTTTTATTTTGCAAATAATAATACATAACAAATGACAGAAACTTAAAATACTCCTCATACACAATGCACACCAGATGAAATTTCCCAAAAAAAAAAAAAAAACATTTACTGTGCCTCAATCTCATGAAACTAGTCAGTACAATGAGGAAAAAATGTCTGACTTGAAACCACTCAGTTAATACATGTAATTGCAAGTCAATTTGTTCCTATTTTACACATCATGCTTGATATCTCATTTCGCACTTTCAGGTTGTTTAGTTGATTTAAACTTTAAAAGATGTGCTACCTAAAATACTATTATTTCCTTTAGACGCACCATTTCAATATGAAATAGTGAGTTTTTGAGCGGATATCAGCATAAAAAAAGGTCAATGTAGCACATACATTTGCGCACAAAACTAAATAAGTTGCCTTTCAAAAAATCTGGAAGCACTCACTTTATTTCTTGAATTCAAATTCATAAACATCTACGCCATCATTCAAGAAAGAGTATATTTTCAAAGCATAACAAAACAGAATATCAACTATAAACACCAAATTCATATCATTTATATAACTTATGGACCTAAACATAAGATCTAGAACTCAACATTTCATTTTTTTTTCTCTTCTCATAATAAACATTTGAGGTCAATCATACAGCTTAAAACAAAATATTTCAATACATTCAACAAAACTTAGGAATTCTCTTTGTCTCAACACAACAAGTCATTCTTTCAAACAATGGAAGCTCCCATTAGCTATGAGTCTAGTTCCAACTAATGATAAAAAAAAATGTATAAAAATCATCTAACATAGTCTCTTACATGTTTTAAAATGTCATTTGCATTCACCACATATTGTGATCATTTATAGAACACAGACAAGGCATCCATATTCACAGCTGGAAATCAACCATCACAAAGCCTCAGACCCCACGATCATACTTTTAACGCTAGATACCAAACCCAGAGAGCCAGCCTTTTTTCTGCACAGACTCTTCTTTTCCTTTTTGTCGCCTTGCTTCCTCTTCATCCTTTCAATAAAAAAAGTAAAAATGAAAACATTAAATAACACAGCTAAGCCCATCATTAAAACACTTATCTCTTTTGTAACTTGAATAGATATTTAGATTTAATAGTCAGTCCTCGGTTTTGAGTTCAAGAGAGATTCGTACTTTGTAAAAGTGTAAAAGTGTTTTCCCCATCTAGCCCACGACATTTACACAAATAATTATATTGTTTAAGAACAAGCCAAAAAGTACCATGATCATTTACTAACATTTCATAATACGGATTAAAAGTAATACTTCAGAACTTTACAGACAAGGCATAAACTGGTTAGCAAACTACTATTACACAATGTGGGAGAATAAATTGTAAAAATAATTTTGGTCTTCATTACTGTCTTTCTTGCATTCATTTATAAGGATATTAGATTAAATTTTAATCCCATCAGACAGGATTGATTTGAATTATTGAACCTGAAAACTCTGAGTGTGACATAAAAAAAATAGTAAGAAAACCAATAAAATTAGCAAGCTTTATGAATAGCAGATCATGGAATTTCTCAATGATGCCAACTGGATCATTTTTTCTTACTTAGCTTTTTTGCGTACCGGATTAAAAATCTCAAAACACACCCCAAATTAATGTCAGTTGTATATTTAAGCAAATTAAAATGAATGTACTTCTTAATCAAATTAAATTTAATAAGTCTATTTGTATGCTTGTACTAAGATAATTTAGATCTATACATATAGCTAAGCTGCAGCAAAACGATGGTGGCTGACAACGCTGATTTTTACGGCTTTATGAGCACTGATATAATCATCCTTCTTATCATGGATATGCAAAGCCTTTTTTCCTTTGGAAACATGGTTGACTCTAGTTTTAAAAGCCACACCCGCTTCTTTTAACTTGCGGTATAAATCTGATAAGAAATACCATTTGCGTCTTTTTCACTTGGCTGCCATTATTCTGAATAACTCTACAGCTTATCCTGAATAATATTCCGAATAATTCTGCAGATTATCCAGAAGAGTATTCCAAATTACTCTGTAGCTTATTTGGAATTTAGCATTCTCTTGCTGATTCTCACAAGGCCAAGCTAAAATAAACCATTTGCACTTATATAACTTCATTGTTATCAACATATTGTATGCCTATAAATTATATGTTGAAATCAAGTGTAAAGGACCCTTTTAGTAGACCTATATTGTGATAAAGAGATTTATAAAGTCTTACGTGAAAAGTAGAACTACAGCTATGCTGCAGAGTTATGTGCAGACTTGCATTGATAGCCAAATCAAGAATTTTAGACACTTGCTCTTTGTCGCATTCCCTCTTTAGCATCCAGCTATATTTTTATGCCTTTTGTCATCTTTCCTTATTTCTCCCTCTGTCTCTGCCTCTGTCTCTCTGTCTCTCTCTCTCTCTCCATCGCCAGTTCACCGTTGTAATGTAATTTAACGCAGCCAATAGATATTAGATTGGACCACAGTGATCTTTTCTAAGAACTAGAAAAACAAAAAAAGAGACTACAATGTTGCTATGCTAGAAACTCGACATTTGCCGCTGACCCCACATGATCTTGAGTCAAAACTCCCAAACACTACACACTACAAACACACACACATACACACTTTACTGCTGCATTTCTATATAAAATCTTACCCTGTAGATTAGGCTATTTCATAAGTTTAGGTTCAATTAATTTTTCTTTTGTAGCTTTAATATTTTAATTTTCCATTACAAATTGCGCTAGATCTAGATCTATTCTACATACAACTTTACTCCTGTCTCTAGTTTGCCACAGTTTAAGGTACGGTCATACTCGCTTGGATTTATTAAATAGAATGACATTCCTTAATGATTAATGTATTGAATTGCATTTAGTAAAAATCTATGTGTTTCTGCTCGCCACTATTCCAAATAACAGGTCCACCGAGGAACTGTAATTTGGAATATATAATTTGTTTTTCACCCTTTTATGAATTTCTATTATGTCCAGTGGACCAGCATGATCAACAAATTTCATCACAGACCAAAATTTATTTCTGGTTTTCTAATCAATAACTCATGAAGTTTAGATTTCTAGAATCTAGATTAGTAGAAACAGATTTAGACCTTGTAAGAAATCCAGTCTAGATACTCCTCCTTGTAAGAAATCCAGTCTAGATACTCCTCCTACTGCCCTAGTTTAGACCTAGCCCACGTACATGCAGTGGCACTTTGAATCACACAAAATAAATCCAACTGGTCTTTGATCAAGATGAGTTTTCACAGAAAACCAATAATTATTCCGAAATAAAATCGAATGATCGAATGTTGTTACTGGTGATTTTTTTTTTACGGAACTTCGAAGGGCGATTTTTTTTAAACGAAATTTGATACAGAATTAGAATCATTGATTTCTATTGCAAGCTTTAAGTTTTTTCCTGTGTCAGGACACAATACTTACTTGTAGTCTGCGCTGATTCTCTTTAAAAGCATCTAGCGGGTCGTCAAACTGATTATAGTAATCTAGCACCGGTCTTATGTCCTCCACACCACTAGTTCCAATAGCTGAAAGAAAAAAGAAATAAAGGTGTCAAATTAACGATTACATTTTAGTTGTTCCCTTAACATAATGTACAATTTTCAAATGTGACGGTGACACTTTCCTACTTTGAACATATTTTGTGACTGAAAAATTAGAAAACCATAACACACCAAAGACTATATCAGTAACAGTGATCTGACACTTTTTTCACTCTGAAATGTGGTGAAATTGTTTTTTGTTTCCATTCAAATAAAAAAAAAGAATAAAAACATAACCTAGTCAAGATACAGCCGGATTCAGGACTTGGCTTGCAGGGGCAGGGCCCTCCACGAGAAGTGCTACAACAACAACAAACTAAACCGAAAACAAAAAAAGATATACATACAAACAATTGTTCAGTCTATGTGTCTATGTCTCTGTTGAGTTTTTCCTCTTTCTTCTACTTTTAAGAAAACTATCAATTTTTTTTTCATTGTAGACTTCTTCGTTTATGGGACTAGCCTGCTCCATTGTCTTAAAACTTGAATATAAATGTGTGTCTACTGTTGACTGAGGTATAGTGAAAAGTTTGTCAATGTGTCAAGATTGTTGAAACTTGTGCACCAAAACTTATTTTGAAAGTGGCATGCAATGTTCTTTTCTTTAGGACATTATTAGATTCGAAGATGAAGAGTTAGCTTGTAAATTATTTTATTTTATTTCATCCTGGGTTCTTTTTATCATTAAATCATAAGTGGTAGATATAAACCAATAATGAAATGTACATATATTATATTTATGGATATAGATAAACTTAACCCCTGCGTCGCTTTGAAGGCCGCCCGATAGCCAGATGGTCAGTCTGGGTCTGGCACGAATGACTGGGTGTGAAAAAAAATGGGCTGTGGCACGACTGTTCACCTGGTTAACTAACTTGAGTGTTGTGCTGTTATCGTCGATATTTTTTCCCATTATTTCTATTTATAAGTTCATAAAACTATATACATTTTGTCTATTTCTATTGCCCTGAGAAGTTGGTTCATTTCACAATCTTGTTTGTTTCTGCTTTTTATTAATCGTTTCTTGCATGTTTTTCTTTATAATTAAATATAAATTTTCTCGCATTTGGGTTGTTAGTCTGTAATATATATTTTAAACATTATTGTAGTGTTGCCTAAAAAAAAAAAACTTATAAAAATGTCTGAGGCTTTCAATGAGAAAGTTTGATGAGCAAATTTCCAATTCATGAAATTGAAAGCAATAAAGAAAATTACTTTTGAGAAAATGGGCAAGGTCTATGAGAGTTCTGTCCTCATCCTCTCCTAGCCATTTCGACAGAACCAGTGAGTTTCTTGGCTGCAAGCTAGTGGCATCCTTACTACAGTCAAGCATAATGACTCGAGACATCTCCCGGTTCAGACACGAAAGATCCTTGTAATAAAGAAGAAAAAAAGTTTTATTACAACCACATGTCATAAAAATATTTAACATTGCCAATTATTTCAATTCATTAGAAGAAGAGTTGAGTTGATCTAACATCCAACATCAGTACTATATAGGCTATATTGTGAACGGACCCCAAGACTGATGTTTGACAATTTTATGTGCTGCCACACACGAGACTCGGCCGGGATACCATGACTCCTGTCTCAACCGATCACATTAAACTGACACTGACCCAACCAGCAGGGAGAGAAATCGCCAGAGCTCGGAACCAGACCTTTTGCGTCGGAAGCCGGTGTTCTACCCCAGGGCCACCGCGACCCCCTCATTAGAAGAAGAAAAATAATAATATTGAACAAAAATATATTTCTGTGCCCCAGAATTCTTCACATGATTAGGTGATAAACACCATTAGAAAAGGTTTCATATTTTGTGTATCTCTATTATAATGGAATGATTAAAGAGTTCACAGTGATTTTCTTGAAGAGCCATTGTAAATGGGTGTAAGGAAGACAAGGGCGAACATGAGGAAATCTTTTAAGCTCTGCGTAATTTTTATCACATTATAAGATGGTTTCTTGTTTACGCATTTAACCTTCACCTCCACTCGTAAAAACACACAGTCTGTGAAAAATCTGGTGTTCGTTTGTCAAAATAATAATTTATTGATTTTTGTGAATTTTTTTCTGAACTGTATGGTTTTCATGAAGCCAATCCATTCGTGGGTAAAAAAAAAACACCTGTATACCAGATAAATAAGCTTCGAGAATGGTAATACTCTCTCTCTCTCTCACTCACGCACTCTCTCTAACTCTTTCTCTCTCTTCAAATATTATATAACAGAAGGCTATTAGCTATTTATGACCCTGCTCCTGCTTCTTTCTCTCTGTTGCTCTTCCTCCTCTTTTTCCTACCTCCTTCTCTCTTTCCTTCATGCGCCTTCTTCTGCTCTTCCTCCCTCCTTCTCTTTCTTCCTTGGCTCTTCCTCCTTCATCCTCTTTCACCCTCCTCCTCTTCCTTTCTCCTATGCACTCTGCAAGTCCTCCTATATATCTACATCTCCTGCTCCTGTTCCTCCTCTTACTCCCCCTTCTCGTCCACCTGTGACTTCTTCTCCTCCTCCTGCTCCTATTCCTCCTCAAACTCCTCATCCTCCGGCTGCTGCTCTTACTACTCTACTTCATCATCCTCCATCATGCTACTTCTGCTACTGCTCTTCCTAATGCCCCTTTCCCTACTCCTGGTTCTCATCTTCCTCCTGCTAGTCCTCTTGCTGCTATCATTTCCTTGTTCCTGCTCTTCCATCTCTCCTCCTGCTGCACCTCCTCCTCCTCATCTTCTTGCACATCAATATTGCTCTACTTCATTTTACTCTTCTTCTTCTTTTTAGAAATATTGATAAAGAGAGAATATAGAAAGATAGTTTGGAATAAAGGAGTTCAAGGGTGGAAAAAACATTCCTTGTGATAAGCCTTAGTTTTACTGCAGAGAGAAAGAGAATAAGGATAAATAGACAGAAAAGTAAATGGATTGATAGCTAGATCCAAATAGATAGATTATTACATAACTATTTTCCGTCATTTGCAATCTTTTTTTATTGTCCTTTGGGTTCACTGAACGAAAAACACCAAGGAATGGTTTACAGTTGAAAAAAACTCCAATAAAAGCATGGATAACATTGCTTTTTTTCTCTCTAAAGGTCACCGGGTAACTTTCACCCACAAATGGCTTATAGCAATACAAAAAATGAGTGGCGGCGAAGGTTAATGGAGAGAAATTAAACTAGATTGATTGGAGAAAAAACAAGAGGAAAAATAAAAGAATACAAAAAACAGGATGAAAGAGAAAAAGAAGACAAGGGGGGGAGAGGAGGAGAGACAAGAGAGAGACAAAACAAAAAAGTACTCTCAGAAGAGGAAGTTTTTTTGTTTATTAAAATTGGCACACTGTATTTGGTCACCTGCCAACTTCTTGCATCAGTGC
This sequence comes from Elysia chlorotica, assembly GCA_003991915.1. NCBI lineage: Eukaryota > Metazoa > Mollusca > Gastropoda > Plakobranchidae > Elysia > Elysia chlorotica. The sequence continues at coordinate 247,152 of RQTK01000183.1, forward strand.
ATTTAGGAACTTGTAAGGAGAAGTTTTTAGTACAAAAGTAAAAGTATGCAGGGGGTTTTGTTGCTCAACACAATCGCCTGTCGATGGCAACCACTTTTGCCTATAATCTTTGGTGGCTGACATGGGCAGGTTGGGCTGTGTTCTTTAGATCTTACCTTCACATGCTTGCCCTCCATGTAACGTGTGGCATCTCTGTAGAGCCTGTACATGATGTAGCCCTGAGGGTCAAGGTGGTTCACTAGGGGGTCTGCCGTCTAAACCAACATTAAAAAGGAAAAGTAATACATTTAGTATCCAGCATAAAAATATTCCATACAAAGTCAATTTCTGTAATGTGGAGTGGCCCAACACGATCAACAAATTCCATCATGGGTCGAATTAAGTTTCTAGTTTTCTGATCAATAACTCATGAAAGTCTAGAAACTAAATTGGTAGAAACAGATTTAGATCTAGTAAGAAATCTAGTCTAAATCTACATGAAGTCCTTAGATTTAGATACTCCGCCTACTATCCTAGCTCAGACTTAGACAACGTGATGAGTGGCACTTTAAATCACACAAAATAAATTCAACTGAAGTTTTTGAATGAGGTAAGTTTTCACATAACGAACTAAAATGGAATGACCTAATGTCGTTACTTTGTTAGTGGTTAACACATGCTTAGCAATGTTTGTACTTTTTCCGGTTCAATTATTCCGTTAAATAGCTTTTTTTCCATTTCCATAAGTTAATGCAGGGCTGCACAAACACTGATGGAGAACTTTGACATACCTTAACGAAACTCGGACCTGTGATTTAATTTTAAATGAACTTTGACGGGCGATTTAAAAAAAAAGAGAATTCTGTAAACTTACAGAAAATGGCATCACTGCATATTATTAATTAAAATCAATCAATATAAAGAAATAACAAAAAAGTAGTTAAATCCTTTGGGAACTCACCATTCCTGCTTCTTGCGAATAAATAACAACTTCGAACAGTGGTGGACCAACTTGCTGGAGAAAGTAGTCTATTCCAGGACGTTTTTTGAACCGCCATCCTGTGCTGTACTGAAGAGCATGGGAAGTAAGGGGATTTGGAATATTTTTCATTGAAACATTCATTGAAAATCATAATCCATCATTAAAATTTGCCATATGATTAAAGTAAGATGGACTTTTTCTAAAATGTCAGTAATCTTTATTTTCTGAGTTCAGGTCCAAAATTCATTTTCTTGTTTTATAGAACTAAGATTTCTCTAAAAAAGCAAACAATCGAAATTACTGTCAGATAAATTACAAAGGCATACCCAGAAAACATTACATCTCTAGACTTACTGTCCAGTCTGGGTGAATGAGAACGCCTGTGAGCTCAATGACCAGAGTGTAAGGAGGCTGAATGTAAGGATACTTTAAAGGGTCAGGAAGGAGTTTTTCTCGAGATGGGTCTTGAATTTTCTGGGTGAAAATAAATAACATAAAAGGAATCACAGTTTACAAAGCTGAAATGTCAATTTACAAATGTGTTTCAAAATCTTCCCCTTTTCATTTTGAAAGGTGTTACAAGTTTTCTCCTCGAAATTATCTTGCCATCTGAATCTAAATGCCTATGCAAATTTGTGAAAAAAAAAAAAAAAGAAAAAAAGAAAGACTAGTAACTTATTTTAAATTTGTGAACTATATAATATGTTAAAAAAAAAAAAAAAAACACTGTGGAAAAAAATAAACCTTCATTCATTTCTTACCTTTTTGAATATATTCATTTGTTTCCATGTACGTCTTATGTACCCTAAAGCAGCTGGCACTGAAGAGAGAAATGGCATGAAAATAAGCTTTGATAAAAAGCATTTATTAATTATAGAAAAAATTAAAATTCAAACAGCATAAATATCAGTGGATAAGCCATCAATCTTGAAAAGTATAAAAAAAATTACTAATCATAAATTGAAATACTATTTGCAATAACATCACCAAACATTAATCTTGTATTTTTATGGAAAATTAAAAAAACAATAACAATCAATTGCCAATGTTTCAACACTCTCTAGGCCCATTTAAGTTCACAATGCTCATTTTATAAAGATATTTGCAATACACAATGTTCACCTTTTTTTTCCTTTCCCTACATTTGAGCAATTTGAGACCAGTATAAAGAATAAATCGAACTCATGTTTGAGGATATTAGAAGAATTATTTCAGACACCTTTAAATAAAAAATCTTTGGTTTTTCCCAGTTTTCCTTTAATTGAATACATGTATTTGATACACAAATTAAAAAAACAACTTACAAATTACATAGATTGATGAAATCCATATATATATAAAGGAGAAATCATGATATACAAGAAATTTCAAATGTTTCAAAACATAAAAAGCTATTCCAACCAGTATTCCACCTTAAGAAATCATAGGACTAATTATGAAGGTACTTACTCTCTGTAAATTCATCTTGGATCTGAAATAGAATGGAAAGGAAATTAACTTTTTAATTGATCACCTATAGATATCAATGCTTATAAATAGTGTCTTTTGAAATTCAAGATTACTTTATACAATTATAAAACTTTTTGAAAACAAAGGGGGAAAATTTATTAAAAAAAAAAAATTCATTGGTTTTACTTATCAATATTTATCATTTGAACTGCTTTAATATTTTTTTCGCTATTAAATTTTTTTTTTAAAGATAGTTAGGAAACTCTAGTTTCAGTTTGAACAGAATTTTATAAAGAATTTGATTAATATTAGTATGGTTATCATACTATGTGGATGGAATAGGTATAAAGAAGATCAGGGTAAAATCACAACAATATTATATATAACAGTTTAAATTTTTTTTTAAATAAATTTAAAGTTTGAAATCATAAAAATGTATGGTTTATTCACCTCAAAAGATAAGGAAAAGATATAAAGGCCAGTTTTTTTCTTTTTTAGTGAAAGAATCCCTAAATTAATGTTTGTGAGATAAATGATTAGATGGTGCAGAAAAGGGTAAATATTAAATGGTAACTGGTAAGACCCTCTTAAAACTAAGTTTCAAAAATCTTAATATTTATACTAACTGCATGGATACCTCATTTCCATCTGGATCCAATTGTGGAGCACCTGGTGAGACAGTTGAAAAAGGTATTTATAAAGCTGGGTCTAAGTATATAAGGTGTAAAAAAAAAATAGTTTTAAATTCGACCAAGATGTATACTAGATTAAGAAAGAAAACAGCAATCACCCATCACTTTGAAAAATACTTTTTACTTATTTCTAATATGATTCAGCAGACTGAACGAAAGATTTTTTATTTTATGAGCCCTAATGCTGATACATTTTATATGAGGGTTTTAACTCTGATTCTAAACAAAGATTTTTGATAGCCGATTGTTAAACTTAAATTTCATTTTAAATCCAACTTTCAAAAGACAAAAGAATAACCAAAGAAATGGCACACCTTGAGTTTTGAGGTCCCTAGCCTGTGGGCGATCAAATGGGTGGGTGGGCGGAATTTGATTATTAAAATTGGAAAAAATATCTGCTAGCGGCACTACCTGCCTTTTTTGGTGTTTTTTTTTTTTTTTTGGTATCCGCATGGTTTGTTTGATTCAAAAAGACAGGAAACAATTCGGCTGTATTCAATTGTTTTCAAATTTGAACACAAGCGTGGAAGGGTGGTGGGAATGAACATACTATGATACATTTGTAAGCACATAAAGTTGGATGTTAAATATGTTAAAAGCAACCAACTTAACTCTCTCTCTATCTCTGACTCTCTCACACTCGCTTACTCTGGCTTGTCTGACTATCCCTCTCTCCACGGGTTGGCTAACTCAGATGAGATCGAATCCCACCCACCCACCAATTTGATCGTCCACAAAACTCAGGTAGTGCCAAAGAAACAATTGGAACAGTTAGAAAGTCACATTAAAAAAAAAAACAGCGAGAAAGGTAGATTCTAGATATATGCCAAAAAATATATTGTTTTAAATGAGAAGTCTAGATCTCTTGCATTTTGAGAACTTTGACACCAAGACAATCTTTACGAGCCATCATTAATGACAGTGATTTAAAAATTTTGTTTTAAAACTTTTTAAAAGTTTAACACAAAGAAATCTTACCCCATATGTTGATTAAACCAACACCCCAAGTGATGAAGGTACCTCCTAAAAATATCAAACCCAAACGCCATGAATTTTTTCCTCTCCACCAAGATTCTTTTTTGGGCTCTTGATCAGATTTTCCATCAGATTCTTTATTGTCTGATGATCCAGAATCTGATAAAGTCTGGGTAGATGCTGTCTTTTCTGATGAAGATGTTGACAAAGTTCTACAATTCCTACTAACTGAAAATATTGAAGAATGTGACAATAGGTCGAGTGCTAATTGATTCTTTCGCCATAAAGTGGAGTGTGGAGGTAGATCTAGACCTATAGCTGATTTGGATCTAAATTTAGATCTACATGATGCCGGCTCTAAGCCTAGGGCTTTTGAAATACATTTTCTGTCTGTAGAAAATTGTTCTGATCGAAGAAGAACTTGAGAGCCTATTGCAATGCACAGAATATTTGTAACATTTCGCGAATCTAACTGAGTTTGTTGCAGACCTTTCTGTAAATTATGCGTTTGTCCTTTCGTAAGGCAACGCATGACAACAGTGAAGGTCGCCATATTGTTTTGGTTCTGCAGTTTCCGCTGGCCAAATTTTCCCTCTTTTGCTATTATTATTTTGTACTCATTGCCATGTTGGTCTCTTCATGAGAAGCTAAAAGCTTAGGCCAAAGCTTCTATGTCAAACTATGTCACCAAAATAGAACCCCTCTAGCTCTTCTTGTGTAAATGTAACATCTCATAGTCATATTTTTTACTATCTTTGATAAAAAAAAAAAAAAACGATGGTCCTAGTTTTTTGTAAGGCACTAACACGGACCCAACCAGTAGGAGACAGTGTGGCATGGAAAATGAAAATAGATCGAGGAAGAATCCCTGATTCAGCGGTGCTTCTCTTTACCGCATGAGCTCTCTTTACCCCCTCAATTGTGATTATAAGACATATAAGTGCTTTAGACCTAGGTTATAGGCCTATTGGCATGAATAGACTTCCAATTTTGTAACAAGACACAATCTGACTTCTCTTTTAATGAAATATGAAGGCTAGTCTATAAGTGATTTATGATCTATCTGTTAGTGTCGTTTCAATAACTGTTATATTAAATTATGTTCAACATTGTAAAGGTAACCCAAATAATTAATCACGAAGGGAAATGTGGAAAACACAAGCCGTATAAACTATAAGATATATAGAAATAGTAATAATAATAATAATAATAATAATAATAATAATAATAATAATAATAATAATAATAATAATAATAATAATAATAATAATA
>RQTK01000183.1:257248-277291 GCA_003991915.1 Elysia chlorotica
TCTCTCTCTCTCTCTCTCTCTCTCTCTCTCTCTCTCTCTCTCTCTCTCTCTCTCTCTCTGTGCTATTATTTTATTGCTATTTTGCTATTATTTAACGTTTCATGCATCTTCTTTCCAAATTTTCCTTTACAAAAAAAATACAACAACTAAAAACTATTACTTCGCGACTTAGAATACAACTGATTGCAAAGAATCACTCAAACGAAAACAATAGAAAAATAGTAAAAATACGAATTTATGATATTGGTGATATTGCTGTAAATTATGTGTCCTAAACAAACTTCGTCTGATAAAATGTAGACCTTATCCGAAATACATGGATCTAGCGCATTCTACAGTAAATGCATTTATCTTACATATTAGACATTATTTATGTTGCTAAATGGCCCGGCCTGTGGTATATGGCATGGCACCGGGTGTCAGACATCTCAAGGAAAACCCATCACCTGTGACTAGGCTAGGAATTGCTGCCTGGCAGGCAGGCCTGACTCCATCAAACTTCTCCTAGATGGTGCCCGTTTGGCTCTTATCAGGTTTGGCCATTGTTGTTGAGTACCAGCAGCACCGACCGGTATAAGAGTGGTCGTTCAAGCCCTTGAACAATATACAAACAATTTCTGTCTGTCAGTGCGTCTATTCACCTGCATGTCTGTCGTATCGCTCTGGGTCTCTTGATCTTTCTCTCTCTTCGGACTCTTCCTCTTTCTATCTATCTATCTATCTATCTATCTATCTATCTATCTATCTATCTATCTATCTATCTATCTATCTATCTATCGATTTTTCTCTTAGTCTTTTTTCTATCTATATTCGTTGATAGTATACATAAATCTTCTCTACTAAAATATACAATAAGATAAGAATAACTGAGTTGATTTCGTGAAATAGAACAAAATGTTAGTAGTAAGTTTTTACACATCACAATACCCTTTGGTACAATTATGGTTTAAAACTTAGAACATAAATCTATAATTTTTTGGACTAACAAGATAGGTACACAACAAGGCGTCCAAAATTTTTGGACGCCTTGCTTGGTACACAATGTAAAAATTTAACTAGTCGTGTTGCGTCATGCTATATTTAGCTTTACAGACATTGCGATATGTTCAAGGCGTCCAAAAATATTTTTGGACGCCTTGGATATGTTACATTCACAGAACACTTTCACACATGTGTATTCCCGTAAACATTCACATAAGCATCGGGAATGAACGCACTGATGCAGTTCCGTGTTTTGCCCTCTCTTTTTTTACATCCCCTATCTTCAACATCAACTGAAAAGAAAACAAAGAAGCAGAAAAAGCAAGGGAAGAAACGAAAACTCCCAATTTTCAAGGCTCTTTTTTTCTCTATTTCATCTCTCTCTCTCTCTCTCTCTCTCTCTCTCTCTCTCTCTCTCTCTCTCTCTCTCTCTCTCTCTCTCTCTCTTTCTCTCTCTCTGTATATATATAGGGAGAGAGAGAGAGAGAGAGAGAGAGAGAGAGAGAGAGAGAGAGAGAGAGAGAGAGATATCATATCTCTAACCATCTCACTTTTCATACCGTTTTTTTGCACTTATGGTGTACAGAAATCTTCTAAAATTGCACATCTACTAGACTAACATGCATTACTGAATTAGTTTCATGAAGGATAAAAATGTTAGCAGCATCTATCTATCTATCTATCTATCTATCTATCTATCTATCTATCTATCTATCTATCTATCTATCTATCTATCTATCTATCTATCTATCTATCTATCTATCTACCTACCTACCTACCTACCTACCTACCTACCTACCTACCTATCAATCTATCTATCTATCCATCTAGCTACTGTGTCTATTTATCTAACTATCTATCTTTCCAACTATTTGTATCTATAAATCCTTATATCTGTCTATTTGTAACCGATGAATTTGTTTATAGGGCAGTCCAACGGTAACTTTCCTCTGCTCCTAAAGAGGCGTTGTACATAAAGTGAGCCTAATGTGAACAAAAAGACGCATGGTACACGAGATTTGATGGCTGCCTCAAGAAATACAACAAAGTATCTCTCGTATCTTCTATCGCGTCTTTCAACGTTTCAAAAAAAAAAAAAAAGGACTGAGGCGTTGTCTTTTTTCTTTTAACTATGACAAGGCCTGTTACACAATATTTAACTCCACAATGAAAGGTCATGTTAAGCATCTAGTGCGAGACTTCCGTTTCATAATGTGAATGAAATCCACAACAACAACAAAATTCCAGAAAGAAAAACATTCATTATGGTATGTGTTATACACTTTAGAATACACATGTATAACAACATAACTGACATTATTATATTAAAGGGTGTTTCTTCTGAAAGTTTGTCTCCATTGGAATGATGGATATAGAATTAGTTATGATAATTCAATTATCATGCCGGACCTCTGGTCTTTACTCGTACTCAAGTACGGCAAGAAGTCTCGAACCATTTTATATTTATCTTTTACTTTTACCACTAGTCGAATACTCGCTTTTGACATATAAGAACATCCATGGCTAAAAAAAGAAGAAACATCTCAGTGCTAACAAATTTGAGAGTGGTACAATAAAAAAGTATCGACGGTGCATATTATTTGGAGGGAAACTGAGTTAGTAACACCATATTACTGTAAGAAACAGGATACTATTGGATATGAGAAATATGGTCGGATTGTGCTAGAGAGAGCTACCACATGTGCATAGTGCATACTTGCACACTTCCCTGTGGAAGATGTCAATGCCTAGCTGAACATAACAGTCCACAAATATGCCTTTACTTTATAGGAAAATAAGTTTGTTTTGGCATGGAAACAGGGGGGAGGGGGGGGGGGAAATGGGGAAAAAAGGGGGGGGGGTGGAGGAAATGGTGTAACTTAAAAACCACACAATCTCACCCAATTGGGCCGGATCTGAAGTCTACATCCTTTTTTATATTTTACCTTCCTTTTTTACTACCGGGTTTTTGCTACATTGCCGCGTCTTTTTAGCATATTTTTGTACCATAAACTTTTTCAAATTTTCCTTATTTTATTTTACGGCCACACTACGCAAACAGTTTGAGCTGTTGCAAGTTGAACTTTTTTTTAAAGACTATACACCATTGTTTACAGGACATAAATATTACTATGATTTCTCTCTGTATTTTGTTTTCAACCATCGCAGTGTTGATATCAAATTCCACACACTTTGTTATTCTGGCTCTTCCTAACCTTTTCGTTTTGTTTTGCACTTCGATTAAACATCGATTGAGTAAGGAAAAATCAAAGAACAAAGATTAGTGACGTGCTTTAATAACTACTTGCCTCGAGTTGAACTTGAAGGTTACTGAAGGAGAACTAGTCCGTTAGTATTTTGAAAACGACAAAGATACACACCTTTTAGGGTTAAGAATAAGTATTAATTCTCAGGTTTAGAATACATTTTTTAAAGGCATTGAGCGATTAAAGCACAATGAGGTTTAAAACTAGCCAGGTAATGAGCGACATCAACATCATCATCATCATCATCATCATCATCATCATCATCATCATCATCATCATCATCATCATCATCATCATCATCATCATCATCATCATCATCATCATCATCATCATCATTATCATCATCATCATCATCATCATCATCATCATCATTATTTTCCTCCATTTTTATTTTTGTCACAATCTAGGAACTAAGCATATCAGAATTTATTATCACTACCCTATGTCATTTTATATCTCCCTATTTTTCACTTTATCTCCCAGTAATTTTCCTCACGGTTCTCATCTTTCGTTTAATTCCATTAGCTTGGGTCCAGGATACTCCCCTCCTATATCCGCTCTAGTATGTTTGTGCACTCCTATTATATATTTTTCTCTTCTCTGTTCTATTTCTCTCTCTCTCTAACTATTTTTTCATTTTTTTCACGAGGTTTCTTCTCCCAATCGGAGATAAACGGAAGCCTCCTGACAACACCACTATGTCCCATTGTTTTCCTTATTTTACATTCAAACACTCGTGTCCCTTTTTTTTAACAGACTTGTTATTCTGTTTTTGTCCAAAACAAGTCAATGATGCAGCTTATCTACCACACTTTCTCTAGACCCCTACCATCCCCTCAAGGCGGACCCCGCCCATGCCCCAGGCTTTTTTTGTTATTCTGTAGAGTCGCACATGGCACTGCGAGTGAGTACACATTCAGGCGCGCGCGTGCGGTTCCCACGCTCCCCACACGCGCCTCGGCCAGGCTCCCGAATGCCTTCATCTCAAGGACGTACCGCGATGAAAGAAGGTATATACATCTACACACAATTTACCACTATTTCTCTGTGCCTTTCTGTCTTTCTTTTATACCCCCCCCCCCCGAATACGAAATGATATATCACTCTATCTGTCGCTTTCTTTTTCTTGCTCTCTCTCTCTCTCTCTCTCTCTCTCTCTCTCTCTCTCTCTCTCTCTCTCTCTCTCCCTCTCTCTCTGTCTCTCTCTATGTCTCTGTCTGTCACTGTCTCTGTCTCTCTTTGTCTCTCTCCTTTTCTCTCTCTCTATCTATCTCTCTATTTATTTGCCTCTACCCCTGTCTCTATCTTTATCTCTGTCTTTCTCTCCGACGTACATTCTCTTTTCTTTATCTGTGTCTTCATTGGGATGCTGAGATAATGAACGTGGTAACCCCCCACAACAAGTAATATTGCGTTTTAACCAGAGGAAAAAAAAAATCTTGAACCATAGGGATTTGGTTGAAACATGTCTAAGAGAAACCACAAAACTTATTATTCTTTACAAAAATAACTATATGGATGATTAAATTTGACATTTTAAAAAGACTAGCAATAAAGATGATTCACGTATTATTTAAAGATATATGCCAATGCAGTCACATTAATCAAATAACATAACAATACATTGAAGAATAAACTAAAAGAAATAGGTGATTCTTAACTGAAAAAAATTGTTATCAATGTTATCACTCTGAAAACATTTTTATGTTGAAATCTTAGTGAAAATGTCTGGAGAAATATTTTGTTGTACGCGGATTCATGAAAGGATCGTTGCATCAGCCGTTAGTACATGTAGTAAATTCTCTAAGTTGATGGGCGTCTTCAAGGCGATATAACTGAATGCCGAAGAGAAAAGAAGAAGATAAAAAAAAACGAAAGTGCATCCAGCGTTGGGCGTGTGCAGGGTTGCCTGATGTGTAGCAAGCAATATGCAGTTCCTGCTTTGAAAATAAAAAGAACAGTGTAAAAAGTAGATTTTGGAAAACGCGCCAAAAATGCACATTGACCTCATTTTATTTCTCTTCATAGGCCCGCAAAAGGTGAAGTTAACAGTTAAGGTTTGAAGATACTACATAGCGTTAACATACACAAGCACAATAGTTTCGAAAAGAGGATGAAATGTCTAAGATGAAAGGTTAATGACTTTCGTTTCACTCATGCATACCGTGCATCACACAATGACCCGATTTTTCCTTATCCCCATGTTTGCTATAGAAATCATGAGTGTAGCTCCATGATAAAGTGTTAGAGGTAAGAAGTAAATTGGAGGGCGAGAAAAATACTACAAAACTAAGAAAGATACGGCGTGCAATGTACATTGAAAACAATCGCGAATAAAGGCAAACTTATTTACCAATTATTAAAGTTTATCATTCTTTAGAGTATTAATAAAACTTTTAATTTAGAACAAATTAAGCACAAAGAGGAGAAAAAAACACCCCAAAACAAACCAAAAAACAACAATAAGTTCTATAGTGATAATGAAATAGAGAAAGAAAGAATGAATGAAACATCAGAGAGAGAGAGAGAGAGAGAGAGAGAGAGAGAGAGAGAGAGAGAGAGATATAGAGAGGGGTAAAGAGAACGAAATATTGAGAGAGTGGGGGCGAGTGGGAGAGAGAGGAGACAGAAAGAGATAGATAGATAGATAGATAGATAGATAGATAGATATTCGTGTATTATGAGTAATCCTAGATCTAGATCTACTCCAGATTCTCCCAATTCGCCCTCTGCGTTGAGGGAAGCGGAAAGCTTCGGAGATTTTGGTGACGAACGGAATTCTGCCACATCGCTTTCATGATCCAGTGAGCAGTAGGAAATTCGGTCAACAGTGGAGTAACTGCGACTTCGCGAGTTACTACTGACAGAAGAAAGGCAACACATCACCACAGCAAATCCAAAGATTGTCAGCCAATTAACTTACACTGGTAACAAAAGATTCAAGCCTGATAAGACTTTCCACAGCAAATCTGTAACAATCATTTTTTTTTTAACTGAAGATTAGGGGGGAAGGGGGAGCGGAGGGGGTGATAACAGAGGGGTTTTTAGGCATGAAAAAGATGGGCCTTGGTTTTAGGCATGGAAAAGATGGGCCTTGTTGCAGAACCCTTTTTCAGAGTCAAGTAGCGTTATACCTATTGGAGATATAAGCAACTTTGTAGTTGAATTGGTTTAACGTCCGACGTCAGCACTATATAGACTATATTGTGGACGGACCCCAAGACTGACGTTTGAGAAGTTTATGTGCTGCCACACGAAATGCAGGACAGGGATACCATGACTCCTGTCTCAGCTGGCCACGTTAAACTGACACTGACCCAACCAGTAGGGAGACGAAATTGTCATTGCTCGAACCGCGGACCTGCTGCCATGGAAGCCGATTTCTATCCCAGGACTACTGTGCCCGCCAAGCAACTTAGTATGTGTCTCTATTGGAACTAGATCATTTTTATCGGGTTTTTTAACTGCTATATCTTTCATCCTTTTTGTATATTGTCCAAGATTGAATTAAAAATAATAAACATGCGCTCGTAACCTGTGCTTGAACTGCAGCTGGTGAGCAGTTGCTACTCAAGTTTCATGTCTAAAACCCTTTTTAATTAGTACAATAAAAAAATTAAAGGTTGGCACAAATATTACAAAAGAATCCTTTAGAACAAGCGACCAGAGGGGCTAAGTCATAGAGTCATGTATTGTGTTGTTCAAAGCGAAAGCACCACCACCAACAACATAACTATTTGCTTACTATTATTCTGCCCCAGAGTTTAGTATGAGGTCAAAGAGGCAGCGAATGTATGCCTCTGCCCGGCCTCTGTTCTGAAGCACTGGCAGGGAGCCAGTTGGAAGACACCGACAAAAACAAAAGATTAGTCTCATTATTTCAATGTGGAGGCTACCCAGTGTGATGACGAAATCAGAGGCTGTCTAGCGTTCACGAAAGAAAACCCTTAATGCAGCTTGAAGTGCGTTGGCCTGTTATTGTGTTGTTAATCTCTCTCTCTATCTCTCTCTCTCTCTCTCTCTCTCTCTCTCTCGTCGTTAAACGCCGGTGACGGGTCCTAAGACTTTGGTCTGATAGTTTTATGGGCTGTCAGAGACAGCAGAGATACCAGAACCTGTCTTAGCTGACAACATAGCACATAATACCGGTTTTACTCTTCAACATCAACCCTAATTATTTGAAACGAAATGTGGGCAGCTTTGTCATAAGTGCTGGTGAGGGGAAGGTTTATGGTTCGATTATTGTTGTCGTACCCTTGTTTCGGTAAAGGATACTTTGGTAAACCTGAGGGAGAAAGTGAATACAAGTTTGCGAGTAAACAAACAAGAAGCAGAGCCCATGGTGTTGTTTCAGAGTTGAAAGTTAATGTTTGATTAATGTTTGATTTGTCTAAACAAAGAAGCGTTAACTTTTTTTGGAATAGTACATTTTTTAACTTAAATTTGGGTGTGCGCTTTTTTTTCAATCAGTAGTAAGAGCAGTATACAGTGTATCCATTTATTTGTTTATTCCATCAAATTTGAAGCTAATGAAATATGTTATAAAACTTAAAGAATATTAGCAAATGTATTGAAATTTTTTACGTACAGTTAAGTTTCGTACGTACTCATGGTCTTTTGTCAGTCCGAAATGTATAGTGCCCAATAAGGGCAATGGCTGCTGCATTTTAAGAATTGCTTATATGTTTACAAATATTCAGTCGCTACTGCGTCAGATCTTATTGGCAGGTCATAGCAGCGTAATTCCAATCTTATGATAATCGATGTTTTGGCTGCTGAATCTAGATCCACTCAGGTGTGAACAGTACTGCTTAAAAATGCGACCGCTATGCTTTGTTGCGCTCCATTTCTTTTGTACTGTAAATTGAAGCACCTGATAGCCTTCTTTCTTTCTGAGTTTTTTTTCTGTTCGCTTCCAGATTTCATAAAACCATTTATGTAAACTACATGTATATGCTTTGCCGGGTCGCAGTAAAGTCATTACAAAATTTAGTGGCAGTGCTCCTTGTGTTACCCAATCACGGAATAGTTATAATCAACACAAAAGAGGCAAAATATAACATTGTCTAGGGTGTTTTTTGTTGGGTTTTTTCTTTTGCCCTTTTTCTTTATTTTTCTTGATCTATTTATACGTTTTAATTCTTTTTTTTTTTTTTTTAGAGTTTTGCATTATTAAAAGTCACAATTATAGTGCCAACTGTGAAAAATAACACATTCTTTTATAGTGTTGCAAGTAGATAAGTTTAAAAATAATCTTTTTTTTTTTAACTTTGAGGATACCAAATTTGTCTTAATTAGTCTATTGTTGTAGTTTGATATTTTTGTTTTAAAAATGTGAAGAAAAAAAAACAGGAAAGTTTGCCATGAGCAGTTGTTAATGAAATGACCTCCTTTGTGAGGAAATGGTGTTTTATTCTTGAATTTATTTTTATTCGAATGTTTAAAACGCCCTATGTACAGAAAATAGTTTTTGTGAAGTAAATATTTTAGTCGTAAGTGGACTCTTAATCTTGAGAGCATTAACACAAAACATTGGAAAATTATGAACTACAATGTCATACTAGTCTCAAAGTCAATGGTTAGAAAGGCTTCTTAAAAAAACAGCACTCGATTATTTTTATTACATTATGGTTAATAATTTACATTTTAAAGTTAGTCAAGAACGCAATACTGATGGATACAAACAATATTAATATTATAATATTCTGTTTTAATTAGAAGAAGCAAAAACGCACTACATCTACGAATCCTTTACTTGGTTAATGATCGACGACATTGTATTCTACGGCAGTGTATATTGTTAATGTCTCATGAACTAGGATACTCTGCCCAAGGAAAATAAAAATAACAAATACGAGCAAAATTCACAAAATTAATTGAAACGATGTTTTTAAATGTACACAAAATAGTAAAGACAAAGCGTGTTGTGGGGGGTCAACTTGTATGATGGTAAAGGAACATCTGAAGACAATGAACACATCTGTTTCAGCTTGTACCGCGCAGACCTTTGTGTATCTGACCTAGAGGATAAAAGGGAGAGGCGGAGAGGTTAAACTATAATAAGGTATCCAATCAAGCCACGCGCCATGTTGAGAGGTAAGAGGTTCCAAATGGCGAGCCTAAAACACACGCCATTAAACTTAGGAATTTCGCCTCGTTTTGATAAGACAATAATTACTCGGTGACTATCATGGCTGCCTTCATTGCGGACTGACTCTTGCAAATGTAAATAAAGTACTTTTCACATCCGCTTCTTTCTTCACTTGGAGCGTCAATTGTACAGGTATAATTAATGTTCTGTATACAATATGAGACTCATGCGCTTATGCCTCCGTTTTTCACACTAGAGCTGTAATATAAACAACTTTCCCCTATTTCCCCATATCACATGTCCATTATTCCTTTACAACACGTATTTTATTTAAGTTTACTTCTATTACTACTACTACTACTACTACTACTACTACTACTACTACTACTACTACTACTACTACTACTACTACTACTACTACTACTACTACTACTACTACTACTACTACTACTACTACTACTACTACTACTACTACTACTTTTCACAGTAAGAATGGTACATGTACATGTAAATATTTGATGAAATAGCTTATCTTTAGTTTTTATATAGTTCTAGTCTGAAAACGGATGTATAAGTGCCGTCTAGATTGATCTCATGTAAAGAACACAAATCTTGATTTAAAGTTACGTACGCTCCAAGAAAAAAGGGGCGGCGTAAAAACAAAAACAAAAACAACTATTGTTTACATTCGAAAAGTAACTCCGGTGTACCGACTTTTTTTTAAATGAGCAAGTTCTGTTATCACAATAATTTTTATTAGGTTCACATAGTACATAAACAGAAACTCATGAAAGAAAGACAAAGAAATATGTAAGCTAGGACAGAGCCAATTAAAAAAGTAGGGCTTCTACAAGCTTGATCTGTACCTGGTCGTGTTGATAGAAAATCTAATTACTGGCTATTCAAATTGCCTGCCAGAAAATGTACCAGCGATGATTCGATTTTTCTTTAAAACAGAACAATTACAGCGAGCAAACATACCTTAAAACAGAACAATTACAGCGAGCAAACTATGAGACAGTAAACATTCAGCGATTTACTCGACAATAAAAAAAGGCCTCAAGCCGGGGTTGTCATGACTACATAGTACATCCTAGAAACCTTAGAATTAGATCTGAAAAGAGAAGCACGTCATATGATAGTTCTAGAGCCTTTTGGGCAAATGGCAAATGTACAGATCGGGTAAATATTTGATAGGTTAATAGATGAATTAATATCGCGGTTCCTAAACCTCGCTTACTTGCATACAAGGTGTAAGACGAAAAATTGATTACGATAGTGGAACAAATCAAACAACCTTTTCTTTAATGCAAGAATGATAGAGAAAGCAAAAGCGAAGTAAAAAAAAAAAACACAAATATTCATTGTTGTTTGTTGTTGTGTTTTTTTATTTTATTTTTTTTCTGTGCTTTTTTTTGCTATTAAGTTTTAACTTTTATGACTGTGGGACGAGTTTGATAATTCAAGCATAATAAGGCCTACCCAGAGTTTGAACAAAATCGATTTAACAGTTTGCCAACGATCCATGGTGGACTAAATGAGATGGGACGAGCTGCTCGATTGCATTCATAGACGCCGAAGGGAGAAATTAGCGAGGGATAGCAAAGTGCAGCTGTGAACTTGTACTATTAAGTTACGTTTTTGGCTGAATATCAAAAATAATACTTTACTTACAATGTTAAAAAGGCCACAATAATGTGTTTTCTTTATTCAAACTTGGCGTTAACATTTTATACTTACGTTTAGTTAGGTGTGGCATCAAAAAGTATTTTTGTACAACTGGTCGTGAAATAGTTGCAATGTCTGACAAAACCTAATGTTTTGTTTTTGTTTGTGTGCGTACTGTAAGTAATTTTTTGTCTGACAAGAGCTGAGGTGGGAAATACAAAGAAGAATCTATTCCCCTTTTAAAGTCTGAAATCTCAAGTGCCTGACACATAGTTTTCACTTATCTTAAACTTTTCAACATAAACATTCAAATCAATATTAAGATACTTCCCTCTTTAAGAAGGATTGCCCTGGCCTAAAGAGGATCTTAAAACAGAAACTGCCTGTAAGTGCCGCAGTGATTGTGTAGGTGTTGGTGCTGAACTGCCCACTGTATCAATACTAGGGGAGTGCTGATGGCAGAAACGCCCGAACTGCACACGTTACTTTTCAATACAGTGCCACTATGTTTGCGAGAGGGGCGTAAATGCGTTCACGTTGATATGGTCTACAAACGGGATTCTTCTGTTACTCAAAAAGCAAATAGAAAACAGAACCCGCCAAAGGTAGAGAGGACATGCGAAGTCATTGATTGGCCTTTCATTGTAATAAAGTTGGTGGATAATAGCCTTGTTGTAATAAAGATAAATTTTAACATGTCCAGCAACATCGTTCGTTTTGACAAAGTTTTACTTTGTCTTAGTTTTTCAAAAGTGTATGTCAAACGGAAATTCATTTTTTAACTGTATTCTATTTTCACTAATGACAATACACGATCTTTTCATCACTTAAAAAAATCTCTGACGTTTTTCTCTCGCGTTATACCAATCTGAGCTTTTCAAACAAATTAAAAATCTCTGTGAACCAAAACTAGAGGAGAAATTTGAGGCAATTTCCCGGGTTCACCAGGTATATTTGCTGTATTGCTCGGATTTCAAACGCGTTGATTGGCTGAACCTATTCGGAGTGGAGGTTCATCAAAAGGCGTTGGTGTCATTCTTTCCTTGCGTCATTCTGATTCTTTGTGTAAACTAACTACACACTTTAACGCCCACCCCGAATCAACCCTAAATCTAAGTGACTTGTAGTTTCATCGACTGGTTGCCTCTGTAATAAAAAGTCAGTACATGTATTACAGTATTGAATAATTATGTCCAGCGTTTTTCCCCTCTCAAGTGTTGTTGGTTTCAATGTTTCTTCGGCAGAACATCTGTAGTTGCCCATGTAATAATTTCCTTTAAGCTGTTACTGGAAGCTTAACTCTCGTACCTCTCGCTAGGATGACTGGTAAAGCTCTCCAGACATGTCAATGTTTATCTTACCGTCTTTTTTCTTTTATCAAATTTCCTCAGAGCTGGGGGAAATTTGACGACCACTTTAAAAAGATTAGGATTAAAACAGACATCGCTATTAACTTTAAATCTTTGTCTTTCGCATTCATTTTTACTATACATTCGAGTGCAGAACATTTAAGTGATGCACACAAAGAAAGCGAGACGAAGAGCTATTGCAATGAAAGCCATTAATGTATGTTTGCGGGAAGCGACTTGCATCTATCAGTTTGTTTCTATAGTCTCTCTTTTTATAATAACAAGTAAAATTTTGTGGTGCGATCTATGTAGCCCTCTTCTTTTAGTTATGTACATGAATTTAATGTCTTAAAAACGAAACCAAAATATTACTGTGCTGATTCTAAATTTCCTTACCCAATGGAAGCAATAATACTGTTAAATTAACCACAATATCCAGGATATGTGCATTGAACACCGAAGCTTTCCATGGCTATAAATGTAATACTGTTCCACTAACTATTGTACACAGTGGTGAATTTTATATCAATTACTAGTTGCAACTACAACATTATTAACAAATAATGATAGTTCACACGCAAATCTGTGAAAGGAATTTAAAAAAAAAACAGAAAGAAACCCAGGATACCATTTACATTTTGTTGCCTCAAATATGAATTTGAACAAATATTGACGCGTTTCAATATCAATGAAGTGTATAATATACATGCATATGGTCATAACGAGTAATTTGGTCGCCAAACCAATTTTACTTTGGACTATCGGGAAAATCCATATTTATTTAAGGCTATGTTACTTCAGGGCTATTTCTGTTCAAGAGATTGTTTTGTCATTCGCTGCACCTAAAAGATTTACCTTAGATGTAAATGATTTTTCTGTCTCCTATCAGTTGAGTTAGAGAAAAAATAATTGAGAAAGAAGTTATGTAAAGATTGGTCTCAAAATATCTTTAAAATTAAAAGCCAGTTGGCTTTGCCAGACTTGCAAATTTTGTTTTTTAAGCTGTTGAAATTAAAGAACAGCCTTAATTCGCGTAAGTTATCAGTCATATTAATAATACTGACAAATAATTTTTATCATTTTTATGATTGCAGGACAGTAAACAGAACCAAATAACTCAAGATCATAGTGACTTTTTGTTTATTGCATGTTGTCAACAGAATAAAAACATTTAAATGGCTTGATCCATTATGGAATTATGCAGGAATACACGCATCTAATGCGCAAACATAGAGCACCAGGTGTAATTATGTCATATAAAATGTACACTACATTGCGCAACCAAAGCAGATTCATCGTGGAAGGCAAACAATACATGTATAAACTTAAATAGTAAAAAGACATCAGTTTTCAAAACTTCCTAATATAAATCATTTGGAAGAAAAATTTGATTATCTTTCATGTTTGATATTTAAATGGAAATTATTGACGCCAAGGCAACCATCCTAACATTTCGTCTTGTTCATATCTAAACAAATACACTTTGAACAGATTCACCAAAGTAAAATGAGTTTACCGAGATGTCTAACTCATACACAAATTAGAAACGTTTCATGCCATTTAAATAATTTAACTGATAATATTCTTTTAGGATCATAAAGTATATAATTCTTTATTGCTAGAATATTTTGTGCTGTTTTTATTGCATTATTTTTTTTGCTTTGTTTTTTATCTGTCACTGATTGTGTTGTTGTTGCTGTTTTTGTGTTAAATGTACAACACCTTTTCAATTAAAAAAAAAAATTTAATATCTGCGTCATACAATTGAGAGGTCAAACTTTCCGAAAACAATTTTGAGCTTATTTTTTTCTTTGAACTGCCTTTTTTCAGATTTTAAAAATAAAATTAAATGTATACAAAGGCGTCCAAAATACACATGCCTAAAATAGCCATAAAATCATTAAAAAGTAAATCCAAACAAGCGGCACGCTATCACTTATATGATTTGTTTCTTTGACATATACAAAGACCCTGCGCCTTAAAACAGGCGAGTGTCTAAGCAATCAGTCTTTAATCTTGTCTGATTTTCCGAACAGCCTGAAATCACCTAAGCACACCTATAAAAACTCATAAGCAATGTATTAACGGCACAACACGAACTCGTAAGCAAGGTATGGCACAAACAGGAAAGAAAGTATTCAATCCATACAAATACATATCGTGTAAGTAGTTTGCACGCCACATTAAAACAAACAAACATACAGCTCAGGTGCAATGCATTCAGGTTTAGAAATAGTTAGACCAATACCAATATAATTACAATATGTATATAATTACAATATGTAGTGTCGTAAGTGCCCGAAAATATCTTCAATAGAACTCTCCGAATCAAAAGTAATATTTTCAAAGTGCGTGGTTTTCCGTTTCCATTTAGAAGGACAGAGAGCAATGGCTTTGTTGTTAATCATTCAATCTTCATAAAATACTGTATGATTGTATAAGATTTACCAAATAGCAACAGCTGCTTTAGTTATAAAATTCGTCGCTAGTGATAGCTAAAATCAGTAAAAAAAAATGTTCAGTAAAAGAGCTTTAATATGTACCATTTTAATGTGGTTCTCTTGGAAAAAATCATCAAGACTAGCCAGTATCGACCCATCAACAACGAAAAGGAATTACACGATCTTCATTACTTTATATAATTATGGAAAAAAGAAAACAGTGGATGGTTATGTTATGATTTCCTCCAATGTACATTTTATACAATAGCGACAAAAGAAAACCCATTTTCTCATTGAACATTGACATTTAAAAGAATATCAATATTATATAAATAAACTGTCTTGTTTTTAAAAATTTTGAAAGTGTAATTTCAAACATCATAATAATAAAATTATTATTAATTTAAAAATAAAATATTATTAATAACATCCACAAAAGACATACACCGAGAGGGGGGGGGGATACTGCATTCAGTGCGTAGACTCCTAGCTGATACTACTTGGTGCACGATTCTGCTCAACAAGTTTGGATTATCATTGATATTTTGAAATACGTTAATCCTTTAGTATTTTAGAAATGAGGTGACCACATGTTTAGATGCATTTGGCACTTTCTAATCAGTGATAATAACTTAAATATGTAATAAGAAAATATCCAAACCCCAGTCTTTTTCAAGGCAAAATCGTGCATATAAAAGGTTGATGTATACTTACATGAATGCTGTGCTATTAATTACCAACCAAAGAGCTATTTATAGAACAATGGCTTTTTACAATATATACAAATAGGTTTTTATTCCATTTCAAATTCATATGTACCTTTAACCCAATACTCTTTATTATAGTACAAAGAGAAATGAGATTTCCACGAGCTAGCTAGGGTACCACGTATAGTTAAGAGGCCTTCACGACAGTTGCCTGGGGGTGATCGTAGGACGTCTCCAGCAGGTCATGAGCGATGTCCGACAGGCCCAGCCTCACACGCTCTGCATCATGCGCCTGTGCTTTGTACACCAGCTCTCTCACTTTGGCGTCCAGCTGGAAAAGTTGGCTGTCTTCATCCTCTGGGATGTGCATGCGCACGAAGTCAGCAGTTTTAGTGACGTATTCCACATTACTGCCCGCAGAGCCCCTGGCTTTGACGATTTGGCTCGCCATGCTGTCCACGTCGTCGGGACCAAGGTAGAACTCGCTCTGCGCTGTCACTGTGAAAAGCATGGCCTGTATGGGTTCCACCCCCTCCCGTTTCTCCCTGGACTGGAAACTGGTTTCACACAGTGAAGGTTCTGTGGTTTGCTCCAGAGAAAGGCCTTCTTCGCTGTCTAGGCTGGACAGCGAATCTGTTGAACGAGAGGCTCTGGTGGTCTTTTTGGGGTGATTCTCTCGCGGGTAGAAGTCGGCTGTCATGACCACGTAGCCGCCTGAGGCAACCTCACGGGCAAAGAGATTCTTCATAACGTTGGACACTTCTTCCTCGCCGGTAACCTCGAAAGCAACGCCCCAAGTTTGCCCCTGAAAGGTAAGCAGAATTATATTAATGGTCATCATAAAGCTGGCCATACAGAGATGCAAATAGAGGGAACAGAGATGGAGTCAGGTCAAACAAATAGGAAGAAAAGGGCAAAAGGAAATTAAAGCAAAGAAAATATATAACTTTGTTTTAATATGCTAGAACATTTGTCATTTCTGTTTTCTCCTTTCTTTTTCGGGGGGGGGGGGGGCGTATCTCCTCCTGCATCACTTTTCCTTTCCTTTTTCATCATTTGTCTTTTACTTTTGGTTCACGCATAATTTTGTAACTCGCTGTGAGAAAATCAATCAATTACAATAAATATGTGTCTCTTTCTATCTTCATTGGTGAGTTTGAGCCATATCTTTTTTTGGCATTCATTTATTTGCAGGATTGTATTAGGATCTTTATTTACTGCATCTACCTATATGTATTTCCGCTTACAAAATGTAGGCGTGATCATAAAACTTACATTTTCGACTTCTACAAGATTTGCCACTCGACCAGGCTGAAATAGAAAACGAAAAAAAAAACAAAAACAATGTATTAGTGTGAGGGCAAACATGTAATGCTATCATTCATTATAATAAAAGGTGGGTAATTTGGGAGAAAATTGATAATTATTACTTTTTAACATTTCCGATCACATTTTTACAACTTTCTAATAGGTATCAAATATGTCAGATCAAAAGTCTTTATCAAGCAACACGTCGTATCGGTTAAAAACGTCCCAACAGGTTCATCAGATTATAAACATTTCCATTTTCGATTGTCTTTCCTGACCAAACTAATAAAATTGTTATGTTTAAGATTCTATATCTTGTGAATTTGGTTCAATATTCCCTCATTAAATTCTATTATGCTTCCTTGGGTCATGTACAGTTATCATGATAAATGAAATAATATGAAAATTCATGTGCAATATTGAAAAGTTCTCTCGTAGTAGTCAAAAACATCTAACAATCTTATTAAAGTACCTAAAGTGTTTTAACATAACAATGATTTGTTGCATGTTCATGTTTAAGCTGCTAACTATGTTTATAATAATAAAAATAATAATAATAGTAATAATAATGATGATGATGATGATGATGATGATGATGATGATGATGATGATGATGATGATGATGATGATAAATAATATGCTGATGATGATGACGATGATGATGATTGTGATGATGACGATGACGATGACGATGATGATGATGATGATGATGATGATGATGATGATGATGATGATGATGATGATGATGATGATGATGATGATGATGATGATGATGATGATGATGATGATGATGATGATGGTGGTGGTAGCAGCAGCAGCAGCGGTTACAATAGTAAAACAAAAGATGTCACTGTGCCAAACCCTCACCTGGTCAGGTTGACCTCTGAATGTCGTGTTTCCCGCGTAGAAACGCCTCTCGTAGCCTTTGATGAAGCCTATCCTCTTGGATCGGTAGGTGAAGTCAGTCTTCCACATGAGCGACCCGTAGCCAAACACCCAGAGAGTGGGCTGCTCTGTGTGCCGCTGCATCAAGGAGTCATCCATCAGGTGGTCCATCTTTACTGGTTGCTGTTGTTGTATATAGGTGGCTTGATTACTGTTGGCTCGCGCTGCTCTGTGTGTGGCAGCTTCTGTTGTGGCACTAGTGGTAAGTGGTAAATCTGCACGTGACTCGGAAGGACTTGATAAACACGAGGCAGTTCTTAATTCACATTGACCTTTCCAACAAATGTCGGTTTCGGTAGACGTGTTTGTAGATAATGATGTTGAGTGGTGCTTTTAAAAAAACTGAAACTTATTATTAAAAACTAATTGCAGTGGAACACTTGATGAGTTGTGCTAAGCGACCTGAAAAAGTTGGAAATTTTCCAAGTGACACTTCGTGGGGTTTTTTTCTCTAAAAGAAAAGATAACCCAATAAGAGCGTGTGGTTCTGTAACCTGAGCTCAAGGTCAAGGCAAGCGGCGTTGTAATGCTAATCCATAGAAGATTCTTTTCAAAAGCGCATGCTTCACTAGCTTCAAATAAATTTTTCTATTCTAATGAATTCAACCTTCAAACGTTTCTTCACAATAATAAATCTCTAAAAAGAGTATATCTATAAATAATTAACCTCATAGAGTGCAGAACGTTGAATGAATGCACATTTTAATGAGCCTTCATAGGAACAGTCATGCCTGAGGGGTGAATGTTCTGGTATTTGCCAATAGACACAAAAGGCGCTAGGTCAGGGAGGTAGCGGACGTCGACCTGCTGTACCGAACTTCTTGATTCGATCAACGATCCCTTACTTTCTTTGATCAAGTTATTAGACTCAATTTATTTTGAAAGTCTCGGTCTCCTCTCTTGGGTGCCCTTCTTTCAGGATCCTGTGGGCTAACCTTTAAAATGACAGAAAGAATGAAAAGAAAAAAAAACAACTAATTGAGCATTGATTGCACTTAAATTTCATTTTGTAAACATTTATTGATTGCCACTTACTATCATTCACAACAGCAATTTTAAAGAGGCAGTCCCTTTTACATACACATTATTATAATACCCATTTCAATTCTATAATGTCATATAACTTACCTTTACAGCTCACACAAAGGACTGCACATAATACAATCCGGAATGCATTACACGTATTTTAGTCATTACGCAAAGGGGTAACAGGAAAAATAAACCTCGAAACCAACTTGTTATATTTATCTCTTACAGTGCTTGAGTTAAAGGGAAGAAGGGTGCACTTGCATTCAGCATGCGTTGAGCGTGATTCTGATTCTCGACCTCGCAAGATCGCAGCAACACTCAACAGGTGCCTTCACCCTGACACGAGAGAGAGAGAGAGAGAGAGAGAGAGAGAGGAGAGAGAGAGAGAGTGAGAGATTGAGAGAGAGAGGGTGAGAGAGAGAAGGTGAGCGAGAGAGGGTGAGAGAGAGGGTGAGAGAGAGTGAGAGAGTGAGAGAGAGAGAGAGAGAGTGGAGAGAGGAGAAAGAGAGAGAAGAGAGAAGAGAGAAAGAAAGAGGGAGAGAGAGAGAGAGAGAGAGAGAGAGAGAGAGAGAGAGAGAGAGAGAGAGAGAGAGAGAGAGAGAAAGAGAGAGGGTGCATTCGTGCTGTAAATAGATGTGCATGATGCAAACTCATTTTTATACCACAAGCAGCTGGCCTACTTGTTATTTTGGTTTGTGCGCAACAGGGCAGTACATGTATTGATTGTTAAGGAAATGTATGTTTGAAAGACAGCTGGTGTCACTTTACTTTTATTGCTGCATTTGCTTTTTCTGGCGCGATCAACCTTTCAAAGTAGGTCTACATAATAATATTATTCATGCTTAAATGTCATTGAAAATTAGATATGGAGAGATAGATAGATAGATAGATAGATAGATAGATAGATAGATAGATAGATAGATAGATAGATAGATAGATAGATAGATAGATAGATAGATAGATAGATAGATAGATAGATAGATAGATAGATAGAGTTGTTGAGTTGGTTTAACGTCCAACATCAGCACTATATAGGCTTTATTGTGGACGGGCCCCAAGAATAACGTCTGATAATTTTATGTGCTGCCACATACGAGACAGGGCGGCGATACCATGACTCCTGTCCCAATCGGTCACATTAAATTGACACCGACCCAAACAGTAGAGAGCGAAATCGCCAGGGCTCGAACCACGGACCTTTTGCATCGGAAGCCGATGTTTTACCCCGGGACGACCCCCCCTCTTCCAGAGAGAGGG
>RQTK01000183.1:302332-315188 GCA_003991915.1 Elysia chlorotica
ATCTATCTATCTATCTATCTATCTATCTATCTATCTATCTATCTATCTATCTATCTATCTATCTATCTATCTATTTATCTATCTATCTATCTATTGATCTTTTAATTTCTTTCCCTTTCTTTCACGCTCACTTGATCCTTCTGTTGTTTTTTTTTAGATAAAAAGATAAACAGATAGATAGACAGAGATAGACAAAGATGGAAAGACCAAACGATTCTGATTTGTCCTTGGACAGGCGAATACAGAAACACGGGCACACTTAGACATGGACAAGAAGAAAAACTTTTTAGGGAAAGTGGAAAATATGAGCAGAACAAACTTGGAAAATCCAAAAATTGGAAAGAAAAAAAATTCAGAAAATAATTTTATATCTAATTTTTTGAACAAGAACTTGATGTGAAAACGTGTTTTTTATTAGTACAGTTTGAAACGTGAAAAGAAGAAGACAAGAAGGATAACCGGAGATACATGCGCACGAATAGAGAAAGAACCAAGAGAATCGTTCGATTACAAGGTAAATAGTCATTCCGTGCGCTGAATGCGCATCTAAGTAGGCAAAACGCATGTGCATCTGCCTTGAAATGTGCAGCATTAAGGGTCATTTTGCGGGCATGGTTTAAGTGCGTCTGTGGGTGGACCTGGTATATCCAGTGGAAGCTCTGCCTATAAAGGGGATTGATGCAGGGCCGGGGGTTGAGCCGGCATGGTGAAAGGGGCAAGTTTAGATGGAGGTAAATGGTAGGTACTCCAGGTGCCACTACTGTAGTCTTGACAGGTCATTTCTGGGTCATACTGAGGACAGCAGCTGGTCTGATGGTGTAAAAGAGAGGATAGGAAACTTTGTTTGTGGAGAGAGGTACATACGACACGCGCTGGGCTCACATAAAGAAAGACATACTTGAGAGCAACACACAGGGATCTGTTTGTCATGAACATTACTTTTCTACTTCCTGTTTCTTTTGATTCTCATTCTTTATACCTCTATTATATATATATACATAAATCTCATTATCCATTGCCCATATCAATCAAAATATCCTCCTTCTCTAATTTTCAAAATCAATAAAGGCATGACCAAAAGACGGATTTAAAACAAATCCAGGAAATACAAATTTTATAGTATCGTGTGCATTCCAAGGAAATGGGGAGGGGTAGACCTTTCAAAAACTAATTCTACTTTTTTCTTTATTCGTGCACCGATCTTTAGTTTATACTTTACCTAAAACCGTTTTGACCCGAGGATCAGCTGATGGTTAATACTTTATCTTCTTGGAACCATCGATTGGTGACTTGAAGATTATAGTGGCCGATGATACAGCCCTTCTAACGATATGGACAGAGATGATATTTGGAGTTGTGTGGACAAAAATAGCATTTAGCAACTTTTTTCTACAATAAATTGAATGCTTCAAAATATATAAATATCCATATTAAGATTGTTTTCCATGTCTTGGAGGATTAATGGATGCCACTTTTTGAACATAAATTGTGTTTGTAATTCATGGGTGGGTAACAAAGACAACCATCTGTCAGGATTTTAAAGATTAATTTTCAAAAATTAATTATTGGAAGAATATTATTATATTGAATAGGAAACACAACATTCTTTGTGGTAATTATGAAAGCGTGAATTGATTTTTTAACTAACTGTGATTTAAAATATATCAGGAAAGAGCTTGTGTTATTTCGGAAACCTTAAAAAAATTCTATAACTTGATTAAAAAACAAGTATTCGGAGTAATAATTATTGTGCAACTATAGCCCAAAGAAACGTGTAAATGCATGGGAAAGTGGTACACAGTTATTATGAGGAGGATAATTGATAGATTTCTTTTATCACCACAGCACAATAAAAACGTGCACTTTCATCTCTCTGCGCCAGTGAAAATAACAATAGGGGACATGGGGATAAATCCCCGCGCGTGCCGTTCTTTGCGCGGGAGGGCTTGAGGAACCAGGAAAACATAACAAAGCCATCAACGTTCATCTTCAATCAAGTAAAAATCGAAAGGAAAAGAACAAAACAAAACAAAACAAACCGAAGGACGAAAACACAACTTGAGGATTGAGGGGACCTGGGGCGTGGCCATAGATCGCCTGACCATCTGCGTGGACAGTGCAGGCGGCGCACGGTCAGCCTGACCCAGGTGAGCAAACACACAAGTCGGTCAAGGCCACAGTCCATGCATGTCGCGCTGCCTGCCTGGGCCGCCGTGACGAGGGACACACCCTCAAAGCGCCGCCTCCAGTGCAGCATCTCTTTTGTCGTGGACAG
This sequence comes from Elysia chlorotica, assembly GCA_003991915.1. NCBI lineage: Eukaryota > Metazoa > Mollusca > Gastropoda > Plakobranchidae > Elysia > Elysia chlorotica. The sequence goes on from RQTK01000183.1 coordinate 304,608, forward strand.
GAGGGATAAAAAATCATCTCAGTTTTTTATGGCAATACAAAGCGACGTGCATGGCTGCAGCGTCCTCTGTCCGCCCTGGCCGTGACAAACGGACTCACCCATTCATTTAGTGGCCCATTCAAAGCACGTGCATCAAGGGCGAGCAGTGGAGAGAGCGCTCACACCGGAAACATGCATTGTCTTCACTAGGCCAGGCGCGAACCCACCTGTCTTTTCCCAAAACACAATGCCAGCTTGGAATATGCAGAGATTCAACCCACCCACAACCACGCACACTCACTCACACAAACAATGCATGCCTGCACATGCTCTGCCTGAGAGTGAGCAAGAGCACAAAGAACTTAGTCTTTAAAAAAAAAAGCACACACACACAATGCAACTTGGGCGCCACGGATAAACGCCTTTACATGGTATAGTCCGTAGTAGCCTGATGGACAACTGTTAGATATTTTAAATTTTTTGACTGTGCGCGATTGTTTCGTAAATGGAATGATTATACCATACTCTAAAAAAGCCTACTTGCATAAGTCCTATTAGCATTCATTTTCAAACACATAGAACTGGCTGTATTAAAATTTGTAATTTAGGTGACTTAGACATTCAAAAGGTTTTGCAAGAAGTGCTATGTGAAGAAGCCACGAGATTCGAACCATGAACTTCTTTTTTCAAGGGCCATACTCTATCTAAGCACCACCGACTGATCTATTTAGCGCCTGTGTTCTGCAGCCTGTGTTCTCACCCATAAGTATAAAACACAGGAAATCTCTTCAGTGATGTAGTCATGATGTTGTATCAACTAGTTTCAAGAAATTCCTATTTATTTAAAAGGTTTTTGAAATCCATCGACAACTGTTAATAGGTGTTTATACAAGTCATTAAAGAGCCACCTTTCTCTTTGTCGTTCAATGCAATTACAATTACTAATTGTGAGTTAACTGAGACGGCAGCCTCTTTGATTAGTGTGAAACGTGAGTCCAGGCAGGAAAAAACACAGGAACAAGGAAGAACAATCGTAGGATTCGAGAATGATAAAGAAGAAGAGAGAAAGGGGGAGAGAGAGAGAGAGAGAGAGAGAGAGAGAGAGAGAGAGAGAGAGAGAGAGAGAGAGAAAGAGAAGACATACCAACAGATAGACAGACAGACAGACAGACAAAAGGACAGGCAGATCAAGCAGATAGATAGAAACTTAGGCTTAGACACAGCCAGATAGTCAGACAAACATACATACGTATATAAAGACAAAGAGATTGAGTTAGCTGTACACGTATTATTTGTAGCCCATGGTTATTCTATGGCAAGTCAGGTTACTCTACTCTGTACACTAATCAACCAAAGAAGAAGTCTGTTCTGCTACGGCACCGCTGAAAGAGAATGGAACTAAACGTTTCCTCCATAAGCTTATTTTACTCTCTCTTCTCTGAATAAGGAGAAACAAAACTAAAGAGGGCTCGTGGTTCTTTGTCCCCTTCGGGTCTTCGGCACGTGTCATGCAGTTCTCCTTTTTCTCTTCACGTTTTGCTTTTGAATTAGTAGGCACTCAGCCCCCAATTAAATCGTACCCGCCTGTAACCTTTGCATGAACTTCTGCGGTCCCAACGGTCCAACCCTTTATCAACTCAATTTCATCTCTTTTAATTCACGCTACAAGCCCTTTCTCGCAAGCCCGTGTTTTGTAAAAACATTTTTCTTTGTTTTCGACAGTTTTAAATTTCCTTTGGTATCCGCAGCAGTTCTAAACAGTGAGGCGTTTTCCCTCTTTTTCTGCTCTTTATCCTTTTCATTATTTTCGTTCTAGACCAGTTACTCTGGGTTAAAATTTAACCTTTCCATCAGACACATAAACAGTGGGTCTCGCCTTGTGCTACCCCTGACCCGGAGAGCCAGAGATGCACGCGCATACACCCGTCATGGTGAGCATCAAATGCTCGTGCGCAGGTTTGTTTGTTCACCTGAATATCCATGTTTATCTCTAAACTGACCCCTATGCTACCTCCTTTCATATTTTCATTTCCCCCGTAAACTTCATGCTCGTTTCAAAAGTTGGGTTTTTTTTTCGTATGTCTTTACGTGTACTTTTGGGTCTTTGAACTATGTCTAAATGTTTATATACAGCAACAGCCATACTCTTTTTTTAATTTTGTGGGTTTTTTTATTTTTTATTTTTTTATATCATAAAACTTCATTTTATTTTGATTGCATGTATCATCATGTTCGGTTACCAGAAAGGATCATGAAAGAGTTGGCTTTGTTTCCCTTTTCTTTTTCTCATTATACTCATACCTTTTATGGTTTACGCATGAAAGCACTTCTCACCTTCTCCCTTTTCTGTCTCTCTGTATATCTCTCTCTAATCCTCTCTTTCTTTATTCTTCTCTCTCTCTATTTCTTTCTATCTCTCGCTCGATCTTGCTCTGGCCTAACTTATTTCTTTCTTTTCCTACTTGTACCGTCCGTTCCACACAATCGTTGATGTTCTCTTGACTTCACCCTTTCGAATCATTCCTTTTACATCTATACATCTCTATCCCTCAATCTTTCTGCAGAGATCTAATGATGATTATCTGGATCTATCTTAGCCTCCCTCCACTCAGCTAGAACTCACTGAAGAGCTGACTGCGCCCCTCCCTGGGCACGCGCGAACCGGCACTGCCCATCCACTTTGATGCGGCTTTTCAGTTTTGTGAGCATTACCACTAATTCCCCCTGTGGCCGGGACTCCAGACGGCAGCTGAAAAAACTTTCCGCTCTGTCCTCATGCGGCACGCGCGCTTAAACATGCTGACTTTTTCTCTATCTTTAACCCGTTCAGTCCGGGGTTTCTTACTTCCTTTCTCTCTCTCTCTCTCTCTCTCTCTCTCTCTCTCTCTCTTCCTAAAGACAAGAGGGCTTTTTTCAAGTTGCCTTATGTTATCTTTTTTGTCTTTATTACTATGTTACAGATTATCAATAAAAAATTAACGCTGTCCATATATCCAATAATGGTAATTTGTTTAACATCTCTCTTGTATCAGATTCCGAGACATTTGAGTTTCGGCATTACACTCATGTTATTCACCATGCTTAGTCCAGTACAAGTGTGTAATAGAGACCATTTCTTTGTAAAATATTCATCATCTTTTTTAAAGTTGCCATTCTCTCATTTATGCCACCTCTCTCTCTCTCTCTCTCTCTCTCTCTCTCTCCTCTCTCTCTCTCTGTCTCTCTCACTCTCTCTCCTCTTTTCTCTTCTTCACTCTCTCCTCCTCTTCTCTCTCTTGCTTTCTTACTCTTCTTCTCTTTCTCTCTCTTTCTTTTATTTTCTGAATCTTTATCCTCTCTATCTCTCTCTCTCTCTCTCTCTTTCTCTCTCTCTCTCTCTCTCTCTCTCTCTCTCTCTCTCTCTCTCTCTCTCTCTCTCTCTCTCTCTCTCTCTCTCTCTCTCTCTCTCTCTCTCTCTCTCTCTCTCTCTCTCTCTGTTCTCTCTCTTCTCTCTTTCTCTCTTTTTTCTTTCTCTTACTCTCTCTTGCTTTTCCTTTCTCTGTCTCTTCTCTCTCTCTCTTTCTTTCTCTCTACCCTGCCTCCGGAAGTGTGTGTTATTTTCTCCAATGCACTGTGAAAAATCACTTATATTGCTCCCCCCTCCCCCCCCCCCCCGTACTTCTCTCATGCGTATTTAAACGTGCGTTTTACACAATTTCCCGAATATCTCTAAGTATGTGTGTGTGTGAGTGGTTTGGGGGGGGGTCTTCCTCTACCTTGCCCTCTCTAAATCTTAATATTCCCTCTAAACATGTCTTTTCCTTTCTCGACAATCCAGAATTTTTAAAATCAATTACTGCCTTCTTTTTTGTGTCCCCTCCATCCATCTATAGATGAGGAAGCCTAGGCCCTGCGGTCCCCTCGTTAACCCCCTGGAGAGCGGCAACGCGGGCTTATCAACTGCAGCCCCTGTGGTCCAACTCCATTTGGAGTCTGGTCTGAAGTCTTGTGATCATAACAGGCACTCACATCTGTCATTAACCGCTCATGTTTTCAAACAGTTAGGAGCAAGCCCTTGAAGACCCTACCGCACATTAATATTCCTAACGTAGAAAAGCAGAACGAAACACAAATTCATCATTTTATGTGTTGGAAGGAGATGACTATTTTCCGTCTCGCCATCGGGTATCATAAATACAAACAGCAGCTGCCCGACTCGAGTCTGTTGGACTCCTACAGCGCGCGCGCCTTGTTTAACAGTAATTACTGCACTTAATGGATCGTCGTCACACTCGACGCCGGGGTCACAGTGACCAGTTGACAGCCCGACCCAGCCCGCCACCTCCAGGTCATGACGCCATAGAGATACAGACTCTAAGGAAATTAATTCTTTCGGAAATTCCCAGCGCTCTAATCAAGAGCCTTCTTCTACTCATTCAAGAGTAACTATTAATTTCCTTGGTTGAATTTTGCTAAATTAGGTGTTTGTTCCGTTATGTAATAAACTCTTGTTATAAAGCTATTTTAGAGTTGCTTGTTCTGTAATGTTTTGTAACAATGAAGATGAAAAGTGTGTCAGTACTGTTTAAGATGGCACTATTGAATTGCTGTTCACAACAACAACAAAAACACGTAAAGCGTAAAGTTATCTCATCGATTCCTGGATGTAGAAAACATCGAAGCTTTTACTATTAATATATTCTTTCCTCATTGTTAAAATGGGGAGAAAATCTGATCCCCACTAAATTTTCCCTAGAGAGGACGAAAAAGATAAAAAAAAAAAAAAAATAAGCACATGGATAAAGAGACAAGACACAATAGACCAAACTACAGCGTTATAAGTTGATATTGAAATTATGGCACACTATTGTATCTACCAGCAGCAACAGCAGCACGAACAGCAGTGTCATAGGACTAACAGTTTGAGTAACAATTTACAGTGGTATGAGTAGATTAAGTGGTGGGCTGTCAGATAAGAGTTAGAGCTCAGCGGTTCGAACTCTCTGTTTGTATGTTAAATTCAGAGGACTAAGATCAATCTAGAAAGGAGAGGGAGCATGAATTGCTTTTTGTTATACCAATGTCTGTGTGGGTGTTGCTTTTGCTTTGTTTTTAATTCTTGCACCCTTAACAGCAACAACAAAATAGGAGGCAGAAAACTAGAACAAACAGATAAAACTGGCAACAGCTATTCCGCAGACTGATACTATCTGCAGGTTGGAGCATGGTATGGCACTGTGATCTTGTGCAGGAAGGGCGGATTTCCGATTTCGAGCGGTGGACAACGTTCGGCGACAAGCCTGGCTTCAGAGCGACGGTTTCTATGAATGTGCTGTAATTACTGAACACTTCCTATTAAAGGTTGGTTTGACCTGCACCAGCCAGGCAGTCACGCAGACCGTGGCATAAAGCCTGATCAGGCTTGTTCTAGTCTACCTGTCCATAGGTTTTAACGAATCAAGATTAAGGAATAAATAATACTGAGTTTATGACAGTTATCGATTTACGATAAGTTGTACATGTACCCTAAACGAAGCGTAAATAACGCGTTCGACAGAAAAAGAATAATCTTTAAACAGCTACTATAAATGGCAAAATTATGTCCGTAATTAATTTACGGACAACTCCTTTTAAAGCATAATTGTCTTGTAAAGTCATACATATTGAATCCACGAATAACTGATAAAGTTCATAAACCCCTATAAATGTACAAACTATAAGGAAGCTAACATTATGTGTCAGGTTGAATAGCTTCCATCTGCTATCTACAGACGATAAATTTAACAAGTAAGAGAAGAGGGAAAAGAAGAAGTATCTTTAAATACGAAAGATTATTAAATTACCATACAAGTGCGCATATGTTAGTCATTTAATGATGTTGAAAATACTACATGTGTTAGTGTACCACTACTATATTAATTATCCAATTCAGAAAAGTATTTTTCAAGATAGCGACAGGCCGCAGAAACCATACTTTAAAAAAGGGTGAGGGGATAAATATTTTACGCGCATGATGATTATGGTTTAAACAGCGGCGTCCAGGCAATACGATACCAGTCTTATATTTTCCCAAATGTTTCAAGTTGTTTTCCAACATTGAGTTTTTTTGTGTGTTGTACTTTAAGGTTTCCATTAGGAATAGGTACTCATCCCGGATTGAAAAAAAACCTTTTGCCATGTACCGTATGGCGTAGAAATGCAGGCCATTAGTTGGAAAATTCCTTACAATCTGTACGAGGCCAGGTTCCGGTACGCTGTATTTACACTCTGAGTCTGGAGCAACAAGGCAGTCCCTGGGCCTGAGCTTGATGGTCAGCACTGACCAGCGGTGTCCACACCTGGTGTGGAGCATAGCCGTCTAGAACATAGTCGGACATGTGTGGAGAGATCGTCTCACCCAAGGACGTGTTTGATGGCTTTGGAACATTTTGCACCTTCAGACTATCAGGTATGTTCAGGCCAGCTCTATTACCTGTTGGGGTAAAAAAATTATAAGGAATGCTACGTGTCGGAATAAATAACTTTACCAAAAATGTAAAGGTCTCGAATAAGCGGTGTGTGGGTTGAAATAAATTAGAGAGAGAGAGGGAGAGAGAGAGAGAGAGAGAGAGAAGAGAGAGAGAAGAGAGAGAGAGAGAGAGAGAGAGCGCGGAGACAAAGAAAAAGTGAGAGATATAAGGAATGGATAAGAGAGGATCATGTTTTCTATCATTGTTGTCTTTTTTTTGAAGGACAAACTGTCAAAGGAAAGCTAACCATGAATGATGCAATAATATTCGTGCCTAGCATAGATCCAAGCACCGAGCTGTAGGAGAACAGCATAGCCGCTTGTAAAACAATGGACACACGCCTTACCGAAATAAACCTTTTTAAACTAAATTCACCCTTCAAAACACGAATGTACATTTAATTATAACGGTTCTACGAGGCCATAATGTCTATACTGTATTTCGCCTTTTAAAACAACGCACCTGGATTGTTCCAGAAAAGTTGCTGAGCGAAATGGTACCTGCTTTGAAACATGTTCTCAAAAGCGGGTCTAAACAAATTATAGTAAGCTTCAAAAAAGGGGAAAAATTGTCCCATTAGCAATTTTCATTAGCCCAAGAGACTGTACGATATGCAGTGCAATAAAAGTGCAAGCCGGTGGCGCCTGGGGAAGGAGGGCAATAAAGTCAATAAGTGTAGTAAAGGTATGATTTCTCGAATGGCGTACAACAGCTGGAGGTCATAAACAGAAGGTATACCCAGGACAGGAATGGTTGTCATCAACCGTGCCTTAGTGTGTCTGCCCTGGAAACTGGATTAAACGTCAATAGTCGTGACCTCACGTTAAGTCAGTTTAAGATTCTTGCTTTTTAATATTCTTTTTTCTTTTTATTGCCTTAGCTTTTGTCAATGTCCTCAAATTGTAATGCCTTATTTTCTTTTGTCGATAACGTTTTCTTACGACTTTCGAGTATGCAACATGCCTCTCCTTGCCTTGGGTGAAAGCGAAAGTCTGTTCAAGAGAACATAAGCAAAAGATGTCAAGCATAAAATAAACATACCGAGAGCGCAAATCAACAAAATGGAAGGATCGCAGTGAGCACACCAAGCTAAGACAAGCGCCTCACGACTTGCCGGCGGCGCCCAAACTAACCAATGTTGACAATCCGGCTGGCATCGATTCATTAGGCCAAAACAGTCCCCATTTCTCCTCTCCTCGCGGAGCCAATGAAGTCAAACTGAAAGACAGAAAAAAAAATGTTTTGAAGGCGAATGGAAAGTTTTCAAAGAAAATTAAGGTGATGATGACTAAATGACACAGAAATGGCAATAACTATTTAATGTTTCTGGTGTGCCCCCCCCCCCCCCCCTTCCCCCCCCCCTCTCTCCTCCCCCCTCTCTCTCTCTCTCTCTCTCTCTGCCCCCCTTTTTGTCCCTTTCGCTGACTGTCTCTGTTTCTCTCTGGTTTCATATTCACCACCGTCTTGTTTTTTTTTGTTTTATTTTTTTTAGTAACAAGGGACTTATGGAGCTTTAATAACTCAACACAATGCCACTTTAAAACTGATAAATAACAATTTTATATTGTTACATTTTTTTTTCTTTTTCATGTTTTGCATTCTGTTTCTCTGTCTCTGTCTCTCTGTCTCTGTCTCTCTGTCTCTGTCTCTCTCTCTCTCTCTCTCTCTCTCTCTCTCTCTCTCTCTGTCTGCTCCCCTTTTTCCCTCTCCCTGACTGTATCTGTTTCTCTCTGCATTCATATCCACCACCGTCTTGTTGTTTTTTGCTTTTTTTTTTTTTTTAATAACAAAGGACTTGTGGAGCTTTAATATCTCAACACAATGCCACTTTCAAATTGATAAATAACAATTGTATGTTGTTTCATTTTTTGTTCATGTTTTGCATTCTGTTTCTTGTCAACTCTTCACGTGTTTGTGGCACACTTTTCGCCCTAAAGTTCAAATGGCTCGTTTCAAATCAGATGCTCATAGAAGTAAGAAAATGTCTCTTCATGACATTTTCATTTCCTTTTGTATCGCTTTTTATGTTGTTTATGTGTTTTTGCGTAATTAAACACTTGCACAGGCAAGCTTCACGTGCATTATGAGCTCAAGATCAAGATTCCTGACAGTTGTAGTTTATGCTAAAATTCAGTTGCGCAAAACAATCGGTCGATAAATAAATGTATTTCAAAAAATGTCGTCTCGACTTCGTCTTTTCTAGATCGCTATACGCAAAGAAACAATGTCTGGTTTTAATCACAAAGGAAAACACATAGGAATTATTTTTTTTATAAAAAATATTTATTAAACAAAATCAATAGACGATACAATGCTTACACAGCGAGACAAAGACAAAGAATGGAAATAAACAAATACAAAGAGACAAGCGAAAATTCAAGTTTATTGTTCTTTATAGGGTTTCGAAAAACGTGAATAATGGGGCGGGTACGGTGGCTCAGTCGATAGTGCTCCAGATCGAATTGTAGAACTTTTTTAAGTGCTGTTTCTAGCAGTGTGTCTCCGTCTTCTGGAGAGACTGAATGATGTTTAATTCACCAACTATTAGAGTTTATTAAAGATATTGAACATAATTATGATGTATGATGCATGGAAAGGAACAAAATTAATTAAGTATGTACCCGATTAACTCATTGTCCACTATTTTTCTCGGAGAATCATAAACCTGGACAGAGGTACCAGCGTAGATTTCAACCTCGGGTCTCCTCATCCTAGTTATCATTCCAAAATATTGCCGACTGAGCTATGTGGCGCCACGGCTTACATAAATGCAAAATTCTGGATCTCCGACGCACTGTGATTGAAATTCATGATGATACTTCAACTTAACAGCGCTTAGTCACATAGACAAATCGTTCGCCATAGCCCAAAATGAAAACTACCCCAAGACAGTTGAAACTACAAACAATCATACATAATAGAGCGCAGTCAACACTCATATAATTATGGAGGGGGGGGGGGGGTTGACTATGTACTGTGAGTTAATCTCAGTTCTTTCTGTAACAACTGAGGTGACTAGAAGCGATCTTATTTATTTTGCTTCATTTTCGGATTGCTTAAACACGGTTTTATTTCTTTTTTTTATATTTTCCCCCTTTTGGCATAAAGTATTAAACTTATCAATATTTAAGGAAAAAATAGCTGAAGTGAGCGGGAGGCATCTCTGTGATCTCTAACAGACTTTTACAGGGGCGACCCCTTAGCTTCCAAAACTAGGCACTTAGGTCACGCCCACCCTATTATTATTAATAAAGGGACGCGACTCCTATGCAGTACTTTGCAGGTTCCTTCCTACTCTAGTCTTATTGTGATATTTATTATTTGCAATCTGTGATTGTGAAGCTTTTAAAACAAACTCGTTTCTTTTTACACTTTTTTCAAGGGGGACAAAAAGAGGCAAAATGACCAATTTTGAAAAAATCATAAACAATAACAGAAGATATCTTCGTGCTTAGAAATCATGCTTTTTCTTCAACGGAGACGCCACCCAAGAGCACTTTCGCCTTTAGAAAATAATCGAGGCGAGTCAACATCCAGAGTAGGGGTGGCAGCCCTGAGCCATAATAAACCTTTGCACTGTACCACCCATAAAACATGGTTAATTGTGTATTAACTATCAATTTAAAATAAATACACTCTTTATAATCATAGCATAAATTATACGTAAATGTTTTGTTAAAAAATTTAAAAGCTTGTTTTGTTTTTGTTTTGTTTTTTAAGCTGTCTCCATCCGTTAAAAAAATAAAAATCATCCATCCAATGTTGCGGCAGTCTCGTTGTTTTGGTTCAATAAGTGCCGATAACATCTCATGTAAAAATGATAAAATGGAATTAAATTAGCATTTCAGTGCGGTTGTATGTCCAAAAATACACATTTTGCTCGCCAATCGTAGAGGCACAGATGGTCGCCATTGTGGACACACGCAATATCATAGTTTAGGGGAATACCTTTATAAATTTAGCAAAGGTTGGTCATATGGTGGTGACGTCACCTATTACCTCAAAAGTCTCTGTTAGAGATCACAGAGATGCGAGCGGGAGAGAGATAGACAGAGAGACAGACAGATAGCTCAGAGAGACTGACTAACAGACTCAGCGAAAGAGGGAGAGAATC
>RQTK01000183.1:315215-334747 GCA_003991915.1 Elysia chlorotica
GGGGTGTGTGCAGGGTTTTTTTTGTTTTGTTTTTTTTTCCTTTTTTTTTGAGAGGGAGGGGGGCGTGTTTTTTCTATGTTCGTTTGTTTGGTTTGGTTTTTGTTTTGGTTTTTGTTAGTTGTTCTTTTGTTTTTTGTTTTGTTTGTTGTTGTTTTTTGGGGGGAAGCTTTGCTTTAAGACTTTAAAAAGTTTTGTTATTGTATAATATTTCAAAAACTATAAAAAAAAAACACAAAAAAACTGCTTCATGCCTTTGTGTTAAAAATCGTACATTTCCTTTCTTCGCCTTTTTAATAACTTTTAGGAAAAATGTGAGCCAGTATAGAAATAAGCCCATTTTTTTGCTTTTTATTTTTTACAAAGGAAATCAAAGCTCTTCATTTCAATTCTATGAATTAAGAGAGTCTTACGTGAAGATATAATCAGAAATAAGGTATTTGTCTCGCGTATGAATTGCGGATTCGACAAATGGATAAAATATTTATTAATTACCAATTCATTAGGTGTAGAAATTACTTTTAAAATATTTACAAATTGTTACACGTTATTGTTCAAAATATAAGACTTTCGCAATGATAACCAATTCGATCTCCTGTGTTGTTTTTGTTTTGTTTTGTTTCAGTAAAGCAGTATCTACGATGCGCCCGTGCATTTAAAAATCAAAACAAAACAAAAGAAACGCAAAGCCAGACCAAGCCATACTAGTGTGAAGACAGCGACTTGACCTTTCAAACACTTTGCCAAACACCGGCATATGGCTTCGCTTTTAAAACACAAAGACAGATAAAGAAAACGAAAAATGGAGTAAGTGATTATGGCCTTTCAACCGGTTGACTAGATGTTTAACTTCCTTGAAGATAGTGAAAATGCAGAATAGTTTATATATACTATATCAAATATTTTGTATACTCACTAATAGTCTGATACATATGTTAATCTATTGTCGGTTTAACTTTAATTTCTTACCAAAAAATCATATGTCACTCTCTTGCGGTCTAAACAAAGCATGGAAGAGATAACATTTACCCTAACTTCGAGCTTCCACTCCAAAAAAGAGACAAAACATTTTTTTTAAACGTATCCGAATTAGCGATTTGGCATCTCTACCACGCGACCACCAACTCAGAGAAAAGAAAATGAGGTGAGAGGAAACGGCTCAAAAGGAAAAGACAGTCTCGAACTGCCACCAAAGCGACTCACGTGACCACACACTAAATTAGCTTTGTTTACTACGCTACGCTAATGATAAAGGTCACAGCAAGCGACCTTTGATCTTTTTTTCTCCCAATCATCTGGTATGCTAACATTGTCATTTATTTGTTTAAATTCGTAAACGTCTTGACATACAGAGCCAGACACAGCGCCCTTATTTTTCCTTAATCAGTGTGGTTCAGGGGCCGTAGACATCGCATTTACATCCCTTTCCTCCGCTTTCACACACACTCTCTCTCTCTCTCTGTCTCTCTCTGTGTCTCTCTCTCCCACACTCTCTCTCGGTCTCTCTCTCACTTTCTCTCTCTCTCTTTCTCTCTCTCCCTCCCTCCCTCCCTCCCTCCCCCTCTCTCTCTCTCAACCTTTCCTCCGCTTTCACACACACTCTCTCTCTCTCTCTGTCTCTCTCTGTGTCTCTCCTCCCACACTCTCTCTCGGTCTCTCTCTCTCTCTCTCTCTCTCTCTCTCTCTCTCTCTCTCTCTCTCTCTCTCTCTCTCTCTCTCTGTCTGACTTTCTTTCTTTCTTTTCTCTCTTTCCCTCTCTCTCCTCCTTTCTCCGTCTTTATATGCCAAGTTTTTTTTTAAAAACCGTGTATTTTTACTCACCTCTATATTTTAATATTCTTCCATTACCCATTAGATAACTGGTAAATTATTATAGTCTATCATTCTCTCTATTTAGTTATCATCGTATTCTTTTTACTTTGCCTCAGTGATTTATTTTGCCTTAACTTAATAATAAGAATTAAAAATAATTGCTATTTTTTTTAGCCCTAACACGTTTCGTCTTCTTTAATGTGTCCCTCATGACTATTTTCTTCCGTTGGCGCCGAAAAAAGCGCGCATCAAACAGCGCAGCAGGAATCCACAAACGTCGCAGTGCGTCGGACAATTAACGCGGTTGTTGGCTGTGTTTGGACTTATTATTTTCAGCAAATATCAAACCAGTCTGGTGTATCAATGTCCAACACGCCAAGACAAAAAGGACAACATGCCTGCTGAGTGCAGCCAACACATCGGAATATAACAGTCTTTTGTATTTACACTTTCAGATAGATCTATACTTGTCTAATAAAATTATGGAGAAAAAACATGAATTTTGAATTTAGAAGAAATGCTTTGCTTAATATTAAATATTATACAGTTCAAAACAACTGAGTTGGTTATCAAGCTCGTTTTTCTGATTCTTTTTTCTCTTGTATTGTGAAAGGCGGTAGAAAGTCGTGTTCAGTTAAAACAAAACACAATATACAAAAAAAAATACAAAACCGAAATACACCATCAAACTTCTAATGGTTTCATTGTCAAAGATGACAAGTCGCTTTATAATGTATCCTTTAGTTTAAGGATGGTTATTCTAGTATAGGAAAATCATTTCACTTGCCTTGCCACCTTAAAATAAAAAGTTCTTGTGTACTTATTAGAAAAGTATATGCTTCGATTTAAAAAATTAAATATGAAAGATTAAAAGCTGTTTCACTGCTTCTATTCACAATGAAAATTTTAAAGAACCACATTCCCTTGGCATTTTAGTGTGTGTTAAATTTAAAATGCGTATCCTCTTTGATGACAAAAAGACTTTTGCTGTTGAGGTTCGGAATATTCAAATCTCGTATTAATAGTTATCTAAAATGAAACTTATGATACAAACATATCATAAATATTCTAATAATCCTTTTTATGTCCTTGTTTTGATTCGCTTGTCTTTGCACATAGTTTCTGTTCACATGCGTTCTTTTAAGAAGATGAATTTGTGAATGATATTACAATATATAATTTCAGAAACTGATTCCATTGGTCCAAAATGTTTAAACCTATACACTGTGCAGAGATTGTCCAGCGTGTGGCTCTATGTTGGGTGTACCTCAGCTTGCAAGACTCTTCTAGGGCCGCGCTCTTTAGACTCTTCGCTCGCTGTTTAAACAAAACATACTTGAGTAGCAGAGAGGAAGATACCTCATAAACTGTACGCGACGCGGATGTCCAAACCTGGACAGGCGATACAATGACCACTTTGATGAAGACGTTCTCCGGCGGAACCAACCACGTAAACATGTCCAGTGTTATCAAAACACCAGGGGTGGAATAGCCCGGGCCACGGGGAACTCGCCATCACAGACGGACCGGCGGCAGTTTTCTAGTTCAGCTCGTGGCATTTGAGGGACTCCAAATATTGACCAACACCCCGGCAGCGCCGCGCGACCGCCATTCCAACAACTATCTGTACGGGAAGGAGAATATCCATAAAAATATGACAAACGAGCGCCTGGACATTAAAACAAATGTTGGACGTCTCAGCAGCGTCGTACTAAGAACACAAGGCGTCCGACCCAAGTACAAAGAGCTCCACTACTTTTTGAAGCAGTGGCGATGAATTACGGCAAGCTCGCCTCTTCCTGTCCAAGCCAACAAGGATGCAAAGGCTTTCCTGTGTTGGAGATTATGCCCTGGTCATTCCTGCCAATGACATAGCAACCTTTTCGTGATAATATGTGGTCCAAACCGTTTCGTTTCAAAAACTCCTTTCCTTTTATTTGTTCATTTTGTATCGATAAAGCGTGTCGATTTTTCCGGACTAATGTGGGGTTCCCTTGTTTCCATCTTGTCTGTTTACCTTTACAGTTGGCTTTTTGCTTTGTTCTTTGTTTATACAATTCACTTGATCAAGTTTTTGTTGATGCTAATTTTTTTAGCTGTTCAAGAACTCTCTTATATTGAAGAGTTCAAGGCCATTTTCTATAAATTTTTCACAAAGTCATGAACTCCAACATGATTGTTAAAACGTCACTACTTTGATGAACGTCTTTTTAAGGTATGAAATGTCACCTGACAACGTTTCTACATTTAAAAAGAAACCAAAGAACATTGGAAAATTTTTAAAAATAAATAAACAACACTTATATCAAAAGATTTCTACTTCTAATGATTACCAAATTAATAATGTTTCAATACGTGTGTATACGAGCGTAACAATCATTATTAACTATATCATAATTATATTTATCTTACACTTGTAGTTGTCATTTTTGTAACCATTATAATCCTTTTCATACGTTTTTTTTTTTGTTGCTATTATCATTAATAACATGTAAAATTTATTGTTGTTGTTTTTATTCAATATATACACTTGTACTAATTCATATTATTTTGACTTCTTATGAGCTTCCGAAGCTACTAGCGTGAAAACATTGGTACTCACAGACATAGTTTTACAAACCTTGCAACAAATCAATACCCAGAACCATCTTCGTCGGCTCTAAATCGTGGCGTCTATAATGTTTTAGAGAAATGATCAACATTAAAATAGAAAATTGAAGTTATTCATTGTTTCTGTAGTTAGAATAGACATTTGAATATTTATTAAATTTTTAAGCTTTATTTATAGTTAAAGGGGGGTTGGATAATAAATTATGTGCATCCGTTTCTTTGTTTGAAAGTTGAAAACCTTTTAGTTTGTCTGGGCAGGATTCATTCATTTTTGTTCAAATGCTTACAGGTTTGTTCTTTTTTGTTGTTATTATTATTGTTGTTGTTGTTGTTGATGTTGTTGCTGTTGTTGTGGTTGTTGCTGTTTTTCTTGCTGTTGTTGTTGTTGATGTTGCTTTTGTTGTTGGTATAGTTGTTGTTGTTGTCTTTGTCGTCGTCGACGTAGTCATCGTCGCCGTTGTTTTGTTTTGTTTTTGTTTTGTTGTTCTTGTTTTTTTTTTTGTCTTTTCTTTGTTTTACTTTCAATTGAGGAAGAGAGATTATCTAAAAATTTCTCAATGTTATTTAACTTTCCAAAGAGAACAAAACTAAATGAAAGTTCTGATATTTTGATTGGCGTGATTAGCGGCGCATAACGTCAAGCATTTAATGAAAATAAATAAACATGCTAAAATGTACTGCTATTATAATACACAAATAGCTGCCAATTCCAAAACTACTGGGTTATAGCTTTTTGCTGTTCTTGATTCATTATTGAATAGTGGGAATATACAATTCAGACTAGCTAAATAATATATATAGCGAGTCTCAATTGTATGTTATATTTAATTGTTTTTGTACATGGCGTGGTGATTGAAAGAAATGCACGAAGAAGGGCAACACTTTTTTCCCGGTGCATCTATTTGAATGTAAATGTGAATAATATCATTACAAATTTGAGCCACAAGAAAGCCAAACTTGCAGTAAGAACATAACGCTTAAACTAATCTGATCAAACGAGAGCTTCGTGAAGGATAAAGGTGCAAGAGCGTCTTTAAACTGATGGCATCTCAGACAACATCTCGCTCAACAAACTCCTAGATAAGGTCACGGTGACAAACACCCGGTGTGCGACACCTCAGTCCTGGCTACACTGGCCTAGTTCCCCAGTGACGCACTGACCAGCCGTGAGTGACCACAGCCACTCACACTGGATTACCAGGTAACTTCGCCCCAGGCCTCATAAAGCACCGGGGGCGCCCATTGTCCAGCCTGTCAGTCTGGACACTCGGACTATCGGACTGGGCGCGCCTGCTGGCTGGTCAGTCCAGGTAATAGCTGCACCAGGTTGCCTCGGCTCACACCGGCTGGTTTTGACAGGCCACTTAAGACGAGCCAGGCTTAGGGGACGTTGTTAACTCAAAGTGTTTTAGCTTTAAAAAGTCGCGCTAAATCACTAGAAAGTGATAAAGTAATTGCAAGTATGTGAAGGACAAATGTTGTTGGTTTATAAGTTTGAAATTCCAAAAAATACTTTCCTTATATTCACCTTCATTTTACTACAATTCGTACCGCTCACACTTTTTATGGTATGTTTATCTATCATAGATAAATGACATTTAAGTAAAAAGTATTCCTTTGAAAGATCCCCTTTACTGCTCTTGTCTCAAACAAAAGTGTACATTGAAAGACAAACAGGTAATGTCAAGGAAAATAGACAACAGTGAACTGATACGGTTTAGGATTCGCAACAATCTTCTTCTGTACAGTAATGTGTACTGAGCAGATACATGTACTGGAAAACGCAGTTGGGCTACCCGATTTTGCAAAATAGTTTTTAAGGCTCATTATTATTTATATATGCAATAGAAAGTATTATGAGAGACTATGGCATGAAAACAACTGAAGAGAAAGGCAAAGAGATTAACTGTCAACGCAGATCGGTGTCGGGTGTCGAGCAGTGAAAACGATGAAATTTGATCAATCAAAATAGAGAGATTAAATACAAACTCATATGATACATTTCGATCGTTGTGCTTTAGTTTCCATAAATTGTAATGAAGTCCAGAGTTGGTGAAAAAATCGCTCAACTCTCATCTGATGTATTATGATTATGTCTTTTCTACATGATAAATAAGTATTCTTTTGCAAGACTTTGTAATCCTTTCGTTTTTAAATTATTTTCAGTAGGATGTTGCTGTTGTTGAAATAGTAGTATTTGTGATTGGTATTACAACTTTGTTGCTGTTGATTTATATTGTAAACGTAAGTGCTTCGACAATTTATTTTTGTCTGTAACAGCTGTTGATTACTTTGTTGCTGTTAACGTGGGGTGCGCGGTGGCCCAGGTGTAGAACATCGGCTTCCGACGCAAAAGGTCCCGAGTTCGAACCCTGGCTGTTGCAATCCCTACTGGTCGGTGTCAGTATAATGTGATCTAATCAAGACTAGTTCACTGTCCACTAATGTGACCGGCTGAGACATGAGTCATGGTATCCCCACCCTGTCTCGTGTGTGGCAGAAAATAAATTGTCAGACGTCCGTCTTGGGGCCCGTCCACGATATAGCCTATAAGTTGCTGACGTTGGACGTTAAAACCGAACCAACCAAACCAAAACAAATGTTGTTAACGTAATTTCTTTGTCAATTTATTTTTGTCTGTAACAGCTGTTGTTGCTTCTGGTAATATTGTTGTTGTTGTTGTTGTTGTTGCAGCTGCTGCTGTTGTTGTAAATGTTGTTGTTGTTTTGTTTTATTCTGATTTTATCATGCAGTAAGTCATTCTCTAGAGTATAATTATTTTTGTAATTGGTAAGCTAAAGACCCACGTGGAATTTTTTTTTCTTTTTTGAATTTAATGCGTTATCATTATAGAACTAATTTACCCTTTAAAAAAGCGCAAAGCTCAACTCTATACATGTACTTGTGAGACATTTGACAATAGCGAAAAACGACTTGCAAAGTGAGCGTTCTTCCACTGAAAGCTAAGCCCGTGACCATTGGGCGGTCACAGTGACCGATCTAAATTTACACAACGGTGTCCAGTGTCGATGAATAATGGAGGAACTCGCCCTCTGCAGTTTCCGCCGGTGAGCTGCCCAGGGGAGATTAGTGGCATGTGCACTCGTCCTGGCCTGTACATGTCGGTAAATCAGGTTTTATCTATCGATTTCTGTTTGCACCAAAAATAAAAGTTGTCCCGAGTCATGTTCCGCACGCCATGGTGTTTTAATGAGATGAAGTTTGGACCCACCTCGTCAAAGTTTAATGGCAGGTAGTTTGGTGGTGACAGTCCAAGATTTTCAAAGCCCAAGATTCTATTTGGGTTATTTATATATTCCGCAGATTTACCGAATCCAAGAGTGAGATAGAGTTTTATTCTTATACATTCTTTTACCGAATTTTGAAGCTTAAGGTAAAAATAATTCAATTTGTTGATAGGACAAAAAACGCCTTTGAGTATGTCAAAAACAGCAGTTGTCGATTCCCATAATAAAAAAAAAATTTACCTTACAGGCATACTTTTGATTACTGGTCATATTTATTTGACAAAATGTCGGTTCAAAAAAATGCCAAGTGCAGTGCGGCAGAGTGCAAAAGATTGTTCGGGTGAAATCTATATCAGCTTTCTAAATAAAAACACATCCTTTTTTTTCAAAGATAAGAAAAGAACCCCCCCCCCCCCCCAAAAAAAAAAAAAAAAAAAAAAAAAAAAAAAAAAAAAAAAAAAAAAAAAAACAACAAAAAAAGCAAGAAAACCACTTGTATTCAGAGAAATTTGTTCATTATTTAATGTTTCTTTATGTCAAAGTAATATTTTATGGCATGATGTGTCGGGCGTGTTATACCAAACTATCTCTAGTCCACTTTTGTGCGAAAATCACATTTTCTCATTTATGCCTCCTAAAATATATAACGCATGTTGTCTCAACATTTTAAAGCTGTGCGTTGATTAGTTTCGAATCTATGACTTTGAAATCAACTACCTTATTAAACATTTGATTTGTCTGCAGTAACAAGTATCTTATGTCTTACATGAGATACTAGTCAGGAACTTTGTTAAAGGCCTTGTCCTCTAAGTTGACCAACTATCTCATGTCAT
Organism: Elysia chlorotica; assembly: GCA_003991915.1. Taxonomy (NCBI): domain Eukaryota; kingdom Metazoa; phylum Mollusca; class Gastropoda; family Plakobranchidae; genus Elysia; species Elysia chlorotica. The sequence goes on from RQTK01000183.1 coordinate 323,716, forward strand.
GTTACATCGGATAATTTTGAATGAAACTTTACAAGGTTATTTGCACGTTTATATCATATAAGCCTTTGGAATAAGATATTGTGACGTGGTAACCTCATTTACTTTGCGTGCTTGTACAACACATGCGTGTTCTAGCTCTGTTGGTCAACGCACTGCGAGCCCGCTCTTTTTTGTGGTAACATCCAGAACTGGCCTTTCTGTCAGACCCGCGCTGCAGTTTTGAACTGAACCAGCATGGAAAACACTATTCAAAATACCAACACGGTAACTTTACTTAATATTGCCTATCATCGACACCAATACCATGTACATTAAATGATTGCTTGAGAATTCAACGACTTCAAAAAAATGAGTAGGAGCGTGATCAACTTCAACATGGATTTAGAAAAATCCAAAATTTCTTGGGTGAAGATAAGGTCCATCAAGATCAGGACTAACGATCCGAACAGAGTTGAACTAAAGTACTCCTAACGATCCGAACAGAGTTGAACTAAAGTACTCCTTCAACGGCCAAGAAGTAAGGCATGATCTCTTTAAGAAAGGCAGAAGAAGTTGAGATATACAAAATATCGAAAAGACAAAACTGAAGAGCTTAGAGCCTTTGAGTTTTGATGCTGACAAGTATTCAGACTTGATCAAAATGTGCGATCTAAAAATAATACCTGTTGCTCGCCGTGATTATTTTAGAGGCATCTCACAAAGACCAATACGTCACTGACAGGGTGGTGCCTCTGTCTTTGATCAATTCAAAGTGTGATTTTCATAGTTTCTTTTAATGCTTGATTAGATTTTACCAATTAAAAGACAAACAGTCTGCGGTTATTTTACGTTTTCTAATTAACTTTTTTTAACCTGCATCTGATAAAGTAAATCACGGTACAAGTATCTCAAGTTAGTTGTACAATCAAAGTTTTTACTGATAAGTATCTGAAATTCTACTTCACATCTTTGTGAAATAAAACTTTTAGTATCCAGTAATTTTATCTCAATAAAATGTTGACTTAAAGTAAACGAAGGCCTTGAATTTATTTCGTCTAATACTGTAAAAATGGTGTGAACATTCACCATCACATACTGTAACTGTTTTTTGTAAGAGATCAAATGTGCTAAAACATCAGCTTTCGTGTCTCCTGTAAAATTTTGCGAAATGGACATGAGAGAATTGTACAGAACACGCTGAATGTGTCGTTCATTAAGATCCATAAAGTCATGTTGGGTGCAAGTTATTAGAAAACGATAAAATACCAACTAGCACATAACAGAAAGAATTCTACGTTCTACTAGTTTAAGTGGCGCATGCCTTGCGTTTACTTAGAGAAAATGTGGAGAAACGAAGACAAATTGTGCCTGTCAAACAAACTCCCATTTTGTTAGAGCAAAAGGAAACATGGTTTCCGATTTGAGATAAATGTTTGTGAGGGGCAATGTTTATCAAACAAAGTCATGCTCAGGCCAAGCGGTTAAATATTTTCTTTCACTAGTGTCTTTAAATAATTTTAGGAAAAATATTGCAGAACACGGTTCACCTTTGATGGAATGAGATAATAATGTAACTATGCATTATGAACATGTATTAAATAGACAGACGCAGCCATACACAAACAGGCATCCGCCACATACATAAGGAGAAAGACTTCCTGAGAGTGTGTGTGTGTGTGAGAGAGATAGAGAAAGAGAGAGAGAGAGAGAGAGAGAGAGAGAGAGAGAGAGAGAGAGAGAGAGAGAAATTACAAGAAAAATGCAAATGTTTAGCCTGTTTTGATAAATTGGAGTCAAATTACTTATTCTCTGGTTTTATGGCAGACTATTACTTGCAGCTTTTGAACATAGTATTCTTTAACATTATTTTTCCTGTTTAATAGATCAGCTATTTTGCTGTTAAAGCAAAGTGACTTCTTAAAATTGTTTTTATTTAGTTTATAAGAGTATTCTTTCAAACTTCTTTTTCTCTCACACAAACACATAAAAGATACAACTTACAAAATTATGGAAACATTTCGAAAAATATAATGGCCGTCTTTCATGTCGCATATACACAATCAAAATAATAAAGGCCATTTAATTAACAATAGAAATTTTTTAGAGATGTATCCTGAAGTTTTTTTATGTGCGTTGTTTTATCCGGAGCTAACGATAACGGTGGTTGAAATGTATCTTTTTGTACGGCTTTTAAGGAAGCTGCTACCGTTAAAAGAATTCACGAGAAAATAAAGAGTCACTGCCTTAGATTTAGACTCATACCGATCTGAGGCTAGCCGTCATTTTGTGCCTCCTTATTCGTTTTTTACCACTAATCATTGGACACATTTTATTAGAAAGTGCAGCATGTGAAAAAAAATTTGGAAACAAAAATTGTCATTGAATCTGTCCATTCTTTCCAAGTTCTGGGAGGCTTGTTGTCAACATATCTCATAAGTCCGTGAAAACGCCGGTACCCAACCAATGAGTTGGTGGCCTTATTGGACCCGTGTTTAATACGCTGGAAGGATGGCTCATAAAGCGAGTTCCAGCACGCTTTGCTGGATCTCAGTGTTGCTTTCATCAATGTCTCACTTCTCGTTTCTCTTTACGAGCTCATTAACTTTTTAATATCGCCTCTTGATCTTTATTCGAGCTTTCCACTCGACAATTTTCATACTTTTTCTTTTCCACATTTGTTTGCTTTTTTTAGCTCCGTTTGTTCATTTATATTTTTTTAGATGGCCATCTTCATGATTTAACCCCGGGGTAGGAACGCAAACAGGAGTTTCTCATTCACAATGAACTGTTATTATTTTTAATCACATTCAATTGGAGAAAAAAAAAAACGAGGTTTCGATTTATAGTCAATTGACCATTTCGTCCGGTCAGCCGTAAGAATAAGTGGACGTAAAATAATTTCATGCGCACATCTCCCTCCCACTAAATTCAAAATCTTTATCAATTATTTTCCTTTAAAGCTCTCATACACCTTTTCTGTCGTTTCATTTTTTTTCTATATAAGCCAAGAAAAGACCGCGCTTGGCTTGTCAGGAGACTCCAATTACTGGGCATTGCTGGAGATTTCTCGATTAATTTTTTACTTTCCATTTGACACTAATCTCCTGGAGATGGCGTGTGCGCGCTGCTTAAAACAAAGGGAGGCCTGGTGAGAGCCCATACAGATAAAAGGGAAGAGAGAATGAAAGAAGAAAAAAGTTAAGGTTATAGATAGCGAGACTGCTGGGAACATTTTAAGAGGAGAAGAGTAGTGATAAAGACATGCATAAAAAAGCAAGAGAGTAAGAAATGGATTGAGTTAGTCCTCTTTGACTTGGGAGGGGATATTGTGATAAACAATTTGAAAAAAGAGAGACAGATACAGAGAGATACAGAGAGATAGGGGAGGATGATATGAGAGACTGGGACCCAAGGCAAAACATAGTAGAACGAAGTGATAGTCCTTAAACAAATGGGGATCGTGAAATAGTAAGAGGGGGGGAGAGGGGGAGAGAGAGGAGGAGGGAGGGGAGAGAGAGAGAGAGGAGAGAGAGAGAGAGAGAGGGAGAGAGAGAGAAAGAGAGAGAGAGAGAGAGAGAGAGAGAGAGAGAGTGAGAGAGAGATAGAGAAGGGCATTAATAAAAATGGAAAAGCCAACAGCATCAAAAAGTTATTTTTCTTTAAGTCGTAACAATTTTGATCCAGATTATATACATATGACAGGTAAAGATATTAAAACAAGCATTTTTAGAGCGATGCAAAAATGGGGATATTGAAAAACACAATTAATTTATTTTAAATGTGAAAATATTACAACGCTTGCAATTTAAACCTGCGCACTTCTTAAACTGACACCGACCTCACCAGAGGGGAACGTAAACCTCCGGCCCCCTGCCTCCCACAACCTGATTTAGATATACCAATTGTATATTTGCAAGATCAACTATAATAACGATAACAAAAACACAAACAATAATGATGATATAAATTGGCATATAGTTGGTTGGATTAAATGAAACATAGTATGAGACAAGAAGGATAAAACTGACAACTGTCGATTTTCATATTTACAAACTTACTTGATACGATATGAAATAATGTTGCCTTTTTTAATGGAGCCCCTGTCAGGATGTTCAAAGTTTTGATTGATGGTAATGCTTATGGTTTTGTTTAATGGGTCAGTAGAAGTATTGTAATAATTGTTGAATTGTGTTGCATCGTTCTTTTCGTCACGAAAGAGATAGAAAAACAACTCTATTAATATACTTTTAAGGTGAGGATGACGATGGCGTTAGTCTAACAATGACGCTTCTCTTTGTGCAAAACTCATCCCGCCCTTTTTAAATCTTGATGTTATAAACTTCAAACACCTTGCAAAATATCCCCTCCTCTCATTCGGGGTTTTCCCCACCGCATTGAAACCTGTGGTGACAGGCCCAGGGTCAGAGGTAAAAGGAGGTCCCGAGGCCAGGATGTGAAGGATGTGGAATGAAAGGACGGGTCGTCACCCCAGAGGTTAGCACTGGACAGGCGTGCGGTCAGGCTGAACGTGAGCGGACATACCCGGGGGTGAGCAGTGTGAGCGTGAAGGAACAGACTCCAGACCCGACCAGGACCGAGTGACGCCCCCCGTGCAGGGCCATGCTCTCACAGCAGCTTCTCGAGGGCCTGCACTCTCCTGGCCGTGAGCGGGCTTTCCCGGTCCTCGTGCCCCAGCATATAGAATGAGCTCACACAGCCAAGAGTGCAGGGTCAGGGCCCATTACGCTGACCTTAGCTCGGAACTATTTCTCTTCTTTAGGTGGACTTTTTTTTACTTCAAATTTTAGAGGGAATTCTGATTGCTCTGATTTTTGGGTATGATTTGAGACTCTGGTGCTAGGGCCTACCTTCGAAAGAATTTATTTCCATAACGTTTTATTTTCAGCTAACAAATATTGAAAAAAAAAGCCCCTAGTAAGATTGTCACTTCCATGAGTTGATCACATACATACACACAACTACAGTGGTAACCTTTTTGCCTCCTAAAAAAATGACTCCTCTAAAGTTTCCAGTAATTTGTTGTTGTGGTTTGTTGGTTTTTTTTTGGCAATTTGATCTTTCTATCTTTTTCACAAATCTTCTTTTTCTTGTCCATTTTTATCATTGACTCTCCTATTTTTCATTATTTTCTTTCAACGCTTTCCGTCCTGCGTTGCAAATTCTCTATAGGCTTTAAGTAAAACGTCCAAAAGCATCCTACAGTTCGTTTTTCCATTTTGTTTAAAACAGGTTCATCAGCTGAAAACCCTGTGATTCTCTACATCCACTACCTGTAGCTAGCTATATATTTGACCAGTCCCCCCCCCCTTTCCCCCTCTTTATTTTTCCTGGTGTTCCTTTTTCTTTTATTGTACTTGCTTCTATCAGCCTATTGATTGGCACCTCGCTCGGACTCTCTCTCTCTCTCTCTCTCTCTCTCTCTCTCTCTCTCTCTCTCTCTCTCTCCGTCTCTCTGTCTCTGTCTCTCTATATATCTCTGTATGTCTGTCTGCCTGACTACCTGCCTACCTGTCTGTCTGTCTGTCTGTCTGTCTGTCTGTCTGTCTCTCTCTCTCTCTCTCTCTCTCTCTCTCTCTCTCTCTCTCTCTCTCTTTCTCTCTCTCTCTCTTTCTCTTTCTTTCTTTCTTTCTCCATTTCTATTTTCCACTGCGGGAAAAATTGTTCATATCGTTACAGTTCGATCATTGCTATAAACCACCCCTATTGTTTAAATCGAAGTCCTTTTTGTAGAATACAAGTTGACTTCTTTCATTCATTCAATGAATGGCAAACAGGAAGCCAACTACAAATAACTCAACCTGCAGCAAACAGTGGGGCAGACAAAGATAATATTATAATAGTCTCACCTGACGCCAGGCGAACATCGCCAGGCTGCGGACATTAAAGGTTAGCATTGATGCTTGGCCCCGCCCACTCCTCTCAGCTCTGGCGGAACAGGCAGTTGACGATCTGTCTGTCACTTTGGGTCGCGGACACTATTTGGACATTTGGACTTCTCTGTTCGAGAGATCACCGAGCGTTGTTTGTGTTTGAGGGAGGGAGGCAGCGGTACATGGGATGGTGAGAATCAATTGGAGGCGGTGGCCAGAACTGCATGTCGCGCTGTGAGGCAAGCGCAGTCTCTCAGGGGATGCATCAATCTGACTAACCCCGAAGCCACGGCAAAGGGGAAGCTCAGTCCATAGCAGTCTCAGTGTTAGGGAAATCAGCATCAATGGAACCATGCAGGTGAAGTGCCAGGTAGAGCAAAGATTGTTCACAGCAACAATTGAGCTATACTGACCAATAGACGAGCGTTAATGGCTTAAGAATATTGTTTCAACATTTTAGCAATAGCAATACTAGTGGGTATTAACAAGTTTTTAAAGAACATGATTGTATGCTTCGACAACACCTGGAAACATCGAATGCCACTTTTAATGAAATAATAAGATAACCAATAGTCTGTTTAGAAGGCGTGTTAACGGGTCCTGGAAGCGATCCACGAAAAAAAAAAACTTAATTTCATTCTTACAAAAAACAATGAAAACGTGTCTGGTCAAACGAGTGTCAATGCCAAGTTTGAAAGAGCGTAAATAATTAATGAATTTTACAGATTCTATAAATCCTGTCCACATTGGAGGGCTTAATTGATAGCGGAGTTGAATACTACTGGTACATGATACAAAACGTCGTGGTAATAGTTGTGATACTATAGGTATAAGAATTAGTTGTAGAGAGTGAGTGAGCCAGTCAGTCAGTCAGTCAGTGAGTAGGTGAGAGAGTGAGTGACTAAGTGAGTGAGTGAGTGAGTGAGTGAGTGAGTGAGTGACTGAGTGAGAGAGTGAGTAAGTAAATGAGTGAGTGAGTGAGTGAGTGAGTGAGTAAGTGAGTAAGTCCGTGCAATGTCTGCAGTAAGAAAATATCGCTGACGCGTGCCAAGGCTAACATCTGAAAAGTTTACGTGATGCCACACCGAGAGAGTGTGGGAATATCAGGACTTGTAGTAGTAGTAGTGGTTGTGGTTGGAGATTATTAGTAACATAAAAGCAGCAGCAGCAATAGTAGTAGTAGTGAGCTGGAGCAGCAGCAGCAGTAGTAGTAGTAGTAGTAGTAGTAGTAGTAGTAGTAGTAGTAGTAGTAGTAGTAGTAGTAGTAGTAGTAGTAGTAGTAGTAGTAGTAGTAGTAGTAGTAGTAGTAGTAGTAGTAGCAGCAGCAGCAGCAGCAGCAGATTGTGCAATTTCGTTGTTGTTGTTGTTGTTGTTGTTGTTGTTGTTATTGTTGTAATTGTTATTTCCTTTTTGTGTCTTTTAAAGTTTTTGTGTTGTTTTTTTCTCAAATAACTTAATTTTTGTTTAGATTTTCTAACCTAAATTATGTGTTGTGTTGTTGTTTTTTTATTTATTTACTCAACAACAGTAAGATTAGAAAGTCTTTGATTGGGTAAAAACGAATGAAACAAAAAAGTACCCATTTCCAATTAGGTAAATGCTTCTTGGTATACCTGACGTTGTTGATGATGAGGATGATGAAAGTAATGATTGTGATAAGGAGGAGGAGAGGGAGAAGGACAATGGCGGCGACGACAATGGTGAAGGAAGAGTCCGAAAACGAGCAAAAGCACCAACATCAATAGGATCAGGCGTAAGAGAATGATGATTGCATTCAGAGGTATGGACAGTCAACAACAGTTATTGCATTGGCGGCATGCACGCCGATCATCTCGCACGTACAGCATTCAATTCAAATGATGAACGGGGGCTAATAAAAAATTCTCTATGAGAGGTGAAAATAATCAATTCTAACCCGGTGCCTCTGGAGCCATGCTGCATTGCTGGGAAGGCAATTAAGATTATCCGGAGCTACCAGGCTGGGTGATTGGGGCCCATGTTTGCCGAAGATAAGGCCCGTTAGTATGGCTCTGGCGGACCTCACAGTTCTCACAGTGCTTTCAAGCGTTGGCCAAACTGGCAAACTGGCAGCTGGGGTTTGTGATCGCATAATGCAGTGAGCACCTGTCTTGTTTCGTTTCCGATGTTGCCATTATCCCTGTGCGCCCCATTTCTCCTCACGTAATAATAATTTAACTTGAAACTTGCAGTGATGTTGCATTTGTAAGTGATTATAATTATTTCAGAATTGCTTTAGTTTTGAATGTAGTGCTGGATTTTTTAATCAAGTAATTTTGGTGGTGTATTAAATTGCGCTGCATTACATAAGATTCAATCAAATACTGTTCATCGAAACTTATGTTTAGATCTTTCAACTAAAAAAATAAATATGTCTGCTATGTTCATTAGTCAACAAACCTAACTATATCTCTCTCTTTCTTTCTCTGTCTCTAACTCTCTCTGTCTTTCTCTGTCTCTAACTCTCTCTCTGTCTTTCTCTGTCTCTCTATCTATCCATATGTCCCTCATTTCTCCAACTGTATATCCCACTTTCTCCTCTATCCCTCCCTTCCCTCTCCCTCCCCTGCTCTCTCTCTCTCTCTCTCTCTCTCTCTCTCTCTCTCTCTCCCTCTCTCTCTCTGTGTTTCAATGTCTCTCCATCTGCTTCCCCCCCAAAAAAATCACTTTTCACTTCATTACTAAATGGGAAAATGATATGAACGCATCCATAGATATACTATCTGCTTGTGATGCCACGTGACACTGCATCCGTCTGAGGTAATGGGCGGGTATCGTTTCATCTGTGCATGTGATACCTGATCTGTCCCAGTCTGGCCGTGCTCCATGCCATGGGCACTAGAGATACGGTCAAGTGAAATATGCAGGTACTCACCACTGTCCATATCAGGCTAAATAGCTCCTATGGCCCGTGTATTGATAAAATTTGAACACTTATTTTAAAACGTTGCGGTGGAAGAACTTTGACGACCACGATAATATTCATCCACAGATAAAACAAGTGTTGCGTTTCTTCTTAGAAAATTGTGCATTATCTGATTAGATCAAACGTGTCTTTTTAAACTATTAGTATGAATATGAAATATACTGATACCAATTTATTGATTGTCGATTAGTGTGTTTGTTTTACAAATCCTGAAGCAAAATTACCACAAATAGATTGTTTTCAATTCATCACTAATCGATATTTTTTGTTTATAAAGAATATTGTACTTATGCTACATTATGTTGCACTCTTTTTATTTCAAAGTTATTATTTTCTGAACGGCATTTTCAACTGTTAAGAGTGACGAGAGAAATGAATATTAAGAGAGAGAGAAAGAGAGAGAGAGAGAGAGAGAGAGAGAGAGATAGAGAGAGACTAACTCTCCAATCCCCAGTTTCCAGTTCACTGACCTGCTATTATCTGAGTCCAATCCCCAGTATCCAGTTCACTGACCTGCTATTATCTGAGTTGAATGATTTGGTTGCAATGTTTTGCTACATAGGATTGGCCCATCTGTTCACTTATTCATCAAGGTAATAAAACTTTGCACTCACTTTAAGTGCAATATTGGAAATTGAAATTGTATATAAGTATCCAGTTTCGTGCAACTCTTTCATCAATCTCCAAAAGTGGTACAGTGTATGTAGGAATGTTGCAACTCTTTACTGGTTGGCTCTTTTTTCTAGTTGTAAAAGTTAAATGAAAAGTGGTTTAACAGCGAGTAATTTTTTGCTAATTTCTGAACTCCAAGAAGTGCCCTGTTAGCTAAATTTCTTTCTTAAACTGACCCAACCAATAGGGGAATAAATCGGAGTAATTAATTGCTCTGTTTCCAACTGGGAACCTCCCGATTGGCAGACAGACAGATGCTCTATCACCTGTCACAGCCTTTCCTCCAGAGAGAGATAGAGGATAAAGAGAAAGGAGAGAGAGAAAGAGGGGCAGGAGAGAAAGAGTAAAGGTTTGAAAAAAGGGCGGACAAACACAATTGCACGTCATCTAAAAAGACAGCATTTTGATAACATAATTTAGGAGCTATGCAAACGATTCCTACTAAGGGAATTGTGGCAGGTCTCCTGCACTGTGCATAACATTTACAATGCGTAAGGGACACATTTACCACAATGAAATCTTAAGATGGTTAGTCATGAGTTTATAAAGTGGAGTATAGATCTAGGATTAGTTTTTCTTTTTCCTATCGAGGCATAATCGACAAGCAATGTCCAAATAAAACGAGAAGACTCGTTTATGTGACACAATTTATTTTCATCAGGCTTTAGCATTCGTCGGAGACTTTTATTTTGTTCAAGAAAGAAAAAAAATTCTCAGATATTATAGATTGCTATTAATACATAAAGCTGAGAAAGTTGTTGGAAAGGACGTGCCATAATCACATAGTTCACTCATTCAAACTACAGTGTATTTTGGGATACATTGTTAATGTTGGGGTGGCAGTATAAACAAGTGGGGAAAGTTGTCGGTAAAGAATCGCCTTCTGCAGATGCACTCTACGAAAAAAGATCCACTGTCAAGATTGAGCATAATTATTATAAAAGGCCAAAGCCAATGTTTATTCCAGGATTATATAATACCGGGGAGGACAGGTAAAATGTTAACTATAAAGACAAGAACAGAGAGATACCACAGAACAGTTATCCCAGAAACTTCATGAAGACTATTGCAGTCGGGATGCACTGTGTACTCTATAGTTAATGAGATAAATGATTATTTGACTATTATCTTTGGATGATATGATACCAACAATTTTTGGGGTGTGTGCCAATCTAACCTGTGTTCGTGTATTTTAAAGATAAGCATCTATGTACTTTTGTTTTAAGGTGCTCTATAATATGTAAAATTATTCCATCTATGTTGGCTATGCCCAGGGTAAATTTCCAAACTGGATGAATAAAGTTGACTTTTTCCTTTACCTTCACCTTCACCCTCGAGGATTCAGGTTCATTTTCATCTAAAAGCCACTACAATGGATTGAGGGTTCATGGAAAAGGTCTATCATTGCTCATCCACAAATCAAATAAACTTCAGTTATCCAATCATAGCACTCCAGATTATTATTATTATTATTATTATTATTATTATTATTATTATTATTATTATTATTATTATTATTATTATTATTATTATTATTATTATTATT
>RQTK01000183.1:337244-359560 GCA_003991915.1 Elysia chlorotica
TAGTAGTAGTAGTAGTAGTAGTAGTAGTAGTAGTAGTAGTAGTAGTAGTAGTAGTAGTAGTAGTAGTAGTAGTAGTAGTCGCAGCACTTTTGGTGTCATTAATGCAAAATCGGTTGTGCTGCTACTAATTCCAGTACGTTGCTATAATTTTTCGGAAATTTTAGTTCCTGTTATCCTGTCATAGTAGTTACAGTTCTATATTTTTTGCAACTCGGATTACTTCCTTTTCAAACTACAAAACTTTGTCCTAGTAAATTTTTTAATTATGTAAGGAATGTATGCTAATGGTGTAGAACGATGCATTTTAGGTCACAATGATGAATGATTGCCTATCAGACAAGAGAGAACTTTACCACGCGTGTAAAAAGACGTTGGTGTGAGGTGATGGAGTGGCACGGGGGAGGGGAGTTATAAAAAATACTAAACAGAGCCAGTGTTGAAAGGCACCATTACCGCCATGTAAGTTTGGCAGCCCATGATAAAGTGGGCGTGAGCATTAGTTTGTAAACCATAAAGTCGAGTCAGACAAAGAATAACGCACCAATCTCTATACTTTAAATAGGTATACTGGGACAAGGATTAGATAACGACAGTGAGAATTGAGTCTTGGATAAAACATAAATGTGGCTTTTGGTTGCAGGAAGAGTTTTGCTATTTTTACTCGCCACGTTTCACGTCTCTACTCGTTCTTTTTGTGACTTTGTTTTGTTGGTTTCTTGCAAATTCAATTTTTTATTGTTAGGAAACTTGAACTAAATCGATAGAAGATGCACTTTTGATATTCATTTTTAGTTTTGATTAAAAAGGGGAAAAAAGATGTTGCCTAACGATAGGACGTATAAAATAATTTCACTAATATCTCTTACTCTTATATCCTCTTCTCCATAACCATCAATAGATGATCATGGGGGTTTATTTATGAATGAATCGTTGAAACACTACTATAGAGAGTATAGTAGAGCCGTTTGGTTCCCAATATTGAATGTTACAATACCAGGCTGATAAATAGTTTGCTCCATATTGATGATGAGTAGTTTTTGCATATGTTTAAAATCACTCTAAACTTCATTTTTAATAACACTAAATGGTCTTTTAATAACAAGATTCAGAGGGTACAAATGAACAACGGGTAATGTCAGATCGTGGGTAGTGTATGTATAACAAATTTGATACATCGGGCTAGGGGCGGCTGTTGTTTTATTAACAGAAAGTTGTGTAACCGTTAATGAAATGAAGAAATTGCGTCTTGAAATCGCGAATGGATTCGTCTTGAAAATAAAATAAAATAGTGGCAATTTTGCGTCATATTGCGGGTGTTTTGTTGGGTTTATATATTTTGTTCAGGCCTCCAGATCACGCTCCAGATCCATAACTTTGTTAACTCTTAGTTGTTCCGCATTCACCGCTTCCAAACGGTTTTGTCCATGTAAAGTATCCATGTGCAGATGGATGAACATAACATCATCACTCATGAGCGGTTTCTCGAACAGGTCAAAATCCTGCCAGATCAATGCACATTACAGGTAATACCCCCCTTTATCCCCCACATGAGATTATTTCCTTTTATCTGCGCACCATGGCCGCAACGTTATCAAGCACGAAAACTGTTTTTCCCCTCCCTTTAGATTTTTCGGAGCCTGTGCCAAATCAGTGATCGGTGCTGACATTGTAGTTGATGTGCCGTTATCAGTGTTTACTGCCTGGGCCACGAAATATGGAACCTTCTCAGCACCTGCTAACCTGGGGGCAAAGATAAAACCATTTAGTTTAATTAAAAACAGTTGATAGTTTTTTACTTGGACTCTTACTCACACGCTGTAAAGTTATTGAAGTGAATGCTAGTATAGGCACCAATGTTAGAGAGAAAGGAAAGGGGAGAGGGAGAGAGATAGATAGATAGAGAGAGAGAGACAAACACACAGACAGAAACACAGACAAACAGACAGACAGACAGGCAGAGAGACGCAGAGAAAGAGAAAGGCAGAGAGAGGCAGAGAAAGAGACACACACACACACACACAGATAAACAGACAGACAGAGATAGGCAGACCAACAATAGGGACACAGAGAGATGGATTGATTGATTGCTTTATATTTTTTGTAAAATTGTTGTTGTTGTTTTTAATAATATGTATTATCTATTTTTAATGTAAAGGGCCATGTCATTCTCAATTTCATCAAGAAAGGATTAATTAAGTAATTCTTATCTCATGCTAACTTATCTTGAACACGTTGTTAACAATAGTACCGAGTTGAATTGATTGAGCTTGGTCGGGAGTAAAAGGAAAATGGAGGTAAAATAATCCTGAACTTGCTAAGCTTTAACAAAACGATAAAAGAAAATGCGTTTATAATACTCAAAGAGAGACTTGAGATCCACAAGGAGCAGAATCCGTGTGTATCTATGTGTAGGGTGTTCAAGTTCGATTTTGGTTTTTGTTGTTTTCAATAATACTAATCAATATTTCTCTTAAAACCAGGATAAACATATCTTTCGCGGAATATGTTCGCTTCTTGTTTCAGTAAAAAGAGTTAGTTTTGTGCACTATCCGAACAATCTGCAGCAACCGAATAAGATGAATAATTGATAATATACTTTAAGAGGACGTGATTTTTTGTTCTCCCTTGAGCTGTCATTTGCGGACCTGTGATCGGAAACAGTAACCGTCTTGCGCGTGCGTTCTGTCTCTGATCACAGGTTATCAAGAGATGCCATCTGTCTATCTGCATCACTTCTCAATCTAGCCAAATCTTCCGTTTACTCTCCACAAGACAAAAAAAGATAATAATCCATAATTTTCAAGAAAACCAATCCTTCTTTCTTTTTGTGGGAGAGGGAAGGGGGACCAACCAGACTACATGTATGCGTCGGCGTTTGGGCATCTAGACATCTATTGAGGAGACTAAAAATTTAATTTGAGGTGCACTGGTCTTTTCAAAGAATCCAACATAGCAAAGGAACAGAGTTCAAACCGAAAAGTTCGAATACAATCTTTTCTCATAAATGTATTTTTTTGGGTCATTACGTTAATAAATATATATTACATAACCAATGTTTAATCACTAAAAGTGTTCAGTTCCACCCAAGCCGCTAGCCTCATAATCAAGTGTCACTCCAACATCCTCCTTAACTGGACGTTAACGATAGGAAAAGTTAAATTAGCATGTTCGAAAGATCAAAGCAGTTTTTAAGTGGATGAAAGTGGCACTATTATGAGAATGATCTCTAAACGAGAAACGGCGAGAGCAGTCATACACCTAACATTGTTTTACTAAATAATGTGATCAGAATGTGGCTGATAAAATAGTGTGCCAAAACAATGATACAGTCATGATGCAAGTAAAATCAGGAGCTGAAAATATTAGCTGGCTGTTAAAATATATCACAATGGTCTGAACTTTTGATGTGTTACAACTTGCTCAAGGCATGTGATGTCTATAATGTCCACTTGTAAATTTTATAGATACCTTGAATCATTTACAAACAAGGTAAACAGAAAATTAATAAAGTGCACTTTCTCTAATCCCCGCTTCTAAAATGGTGTAACTTTATTACAATAGACGACAGTTTGTAACTTGGAACTATCCACCGCTTATCTTGTTTGTTAAAAACCTAAATATTATCAACTTATATCTCTGTTTCCAAAAAGGTTAAAAATAGGAAGAGAGATTGATAGGTAGAATAGAGAGAGAGAGAGAGAGAGAGAGAGAGAGAGAGAGAGATAGATAGAGAGAGAGAGAGGAGGGGGCGGAAGAGCGTCTAAAATAAATAATAAAGAAATGGTGATAGTACTTAGTAAAAAATGAAGTCCGTCGTGTCTAGAATAGATTATTATAATCACAGAATAGTTAGTGCCCTCCACACCCCGTCTGCCAGACTCTTTGATGTGATCTCTTTGTCTCGTTCACGCTCTGTCATTTCGTGTAACCAATCTTCCCACTACAATTTCTCATCCCATAAGACCGACCACTAAGGCTTCCTACTTATAAGTTCACCATTCTCGGTACCCCACATAGACTAATAAACATACACGCTTAACTGTCGAAACTATTTTGTCAGGCACGATGAGAGCTATGGAGGCAGGGGACTAAGTAGCTATGTGGTACTATGTCTACTTGTATGTGAACGGCGTTGGATGATGTGTGAGTAGATTGTCAAATCCACTCTACAAAGGTCGAGGATCGTGAGTGACAAGCTAAGTCACACTGACACACATACTGACATACACACACACACACGCCCCCCTCCCCCCCCCAAACACATACACGCCCCCCACCCCCCCGCCACCCCACACACACACACACTTAGACCAGCGCGCGTGCATCAACGTATGAACACCCCGCCCAACTTGTCAAGGCATGAATGGTACTGTGGCTTATGTTTTTTTGCTTTTCGTGCTTCATACTTTTTCCCTCATGGAAGTCAAATCGAGCTATAGGGTAAGTGGGTTAGGAAGTCAAGCTCGATGCACAACGCGCCTTTTCTATTTCTAAACAGTTAATATGGATGGCTTAAGGTAGGTGTATGGTTTGAACAAGAAAATTCCGTATTTTGACCTTTTTAACAGTTTATTCACCTTAGATAGTTTGGTTGATGCTCCAATATGAAATTGAAACGAAGAAAAATTGTGTTTCGAACATGTCGCAATAAGTCAACTTTCGGAATAAAAAGCCAAATCCTATGAACTTTTTTTTTCCTTCTGCAACTAAATCTAGTTGGTGCCTTCTTGAAGCCTTCTGAGTGTCCTCCTGCTGTGTAGATATTCCCTTCTGCCTTCTGTGCTTTATAAAAAAAAATGGTGTATGACTGCTCTCGCCGTTTCTCGTTTAGAGATCATTCTCATAATAGTGTCACTACCATCCAATTAAAAACTGCTTTGATCTTTCGAACATGCTTATTCCACTTTTCCTATCGTCAACGTCGAGTGCATATTATGCTGTAACCAATATGTATCGCAACAGTGCCAGCGATATAAATCATAAATAATATTTCTTTATGGAAGGAAATCTAAACGTCACACATAGCAAGCCCTTTAGCCTCAAAATTATGTTTATGAAAGGACTCATGTGAATTCGCTGCTATATTTGTAATGCAGGAACAGTATTTTTCCTCCATCTTATTTTGTCTATGTCAAATTAAGCGAAATTAATAATACAATAAACGTTTTAGAAAACATGCTAGTATGTATATATACCATATTTATATGCCTAGAAGAAGCCCTTTTTAAACTACTGTAACATATTTACACTTTAAAAAGTGTAGTTGCCAATACACTGTGTATCTTAGTACGTTTTCGCGTCGACAGCAATGTTTTGTTTAATTGTTGTTTTTTTTTACCTGTTTTTTTATTTTTATTTTTATTTTTGTTTTTGTTGTTGTAGTTTGTTTATTTCAATTCACACCAAAGTTTCAAAGTGTCAATAATACTCTTTATTTAACAATCGTTGTTTAAAAACTATGTTTTATTGTATTTATATTTCTAATTTTAGATTTACCGAGCGAGATGGAGGATGCAGGAGACAACTGATGTTTGAACTCTGGGCCTCCTACTCGTCCGCCAAGAGCTCTACCAGCAGGCTATCTGGCGCCCCTTGCGTTACATTACACAAACTAATACCCATCATGGCAAGAGAGGCCATTATCAGAGACAGTTCTGAAGTTAACGGATACGTCATCTAGCTGGTTATAAACTCAGGGCTATTAGTTTATATCATAATGGAAAATGAATTGCTGATAGCACTAAAAGCATAATAAAAGCAAATATAAAAGGACTTAACTTTGTTAGGACACATAAAAGACGTATTTAAAAGCATATTTATTGTTACAATGATCTGGAATTCATTCTTATTCTTACTCAAACTTATTACATAATGTTCAATTACAAGTTCGTGAGTGAAATAGAATTCACTATTATGTTATGAAACTTGGGACTCATAATGAACGGCTAAGAGTGTTTACCAATTTTTTAAGCGTTGAAAAGAATTGCGGAAGATTTGAAAAGTTGTGTTTCTTTTTTACATTAAGCTTTCTATGGGATCCTTTCAGCGCCGTTATCTTCCAGGGTATGCAGGTTAACGAAAAAAAAAATTCTGAAACATTGATAAACACAACCTTTCATGCACCAATTTCTATGCACACGGTTGCTAAAACGAAATACCAAGGTATTGGATTGACTGAGCTATGCCTACAATTTTCATCTTTCTCACAGTGTGAGACATTTTTTAAAAATGAAATTAACTTTAACATTAAACATACCTCAGAAAATCGCATTTGTTAATCAAAACTCGTTATTCACTGCTTTGTTTCGAGTGACGTGTCTTACAGATTGTTTATAAAGATATGGGCTAACATTTTCCATTAATTCCAATCCAAGGTGAACATCACTAAAAGGTTAATTTTTAAGTTGCCGGTGTGACCCCACCAAAGCACACACAGCTTCATGACCAACACGCGTGCGAAACCCTGACACTCACCCGCTCACTTCACTCAATACGTATACAGCAACCACATGGCTAGGTACTTACAATCAGGATGAATTCAAGGTTGGATTCATTTCATTTACGGATACCTTTGTTTCTTCGCAAATATTACAGATCCCGTAGTGTTAAAAATCAGGGAAGGAAAGAGGATACTCTTTTATGTTGACTGGCTACGCCTCATCAAATAACAACGGTCAAAATTCATCCTCCACTAATACCTCATAATAAAAACAAAGGGGCCTTGTGCGGTTTAGTTGGAAATGGTTTAAAAATTCCCCTCAAGGTCAGCAGTTCAAACGGCACGGCTTCCTGCGCAGGCGCGAGGTCACGTGGTGACGGTCCCAGTGGTGTCGCTGATTGGTCCTTTATTGCTGCCAACCTAGGTGGGAGGGTTTAAATTAAATCTTTGTTTGACAATGGTTAAAAACAGATGGAGTTGAGAGGCTGTCGTGAAGAGGTTCTCTATGGTGTCAGCCACGATAGGTGCTGTTTGACAAGATTATGCTCTCAGCTTTTTAATTTTGCTTTGAGTTCTTGGTCCATGCGAGTCAATAAATCCATCCCATTATTTTTTCTTTTTTAAATCTTTTTAGAATTATAAATTATTTACATCAGAAACCAAACGAGGCCTTGAAATTCGTGACTCATCTTGATATTTGAAAATCCATATAAAAAAGATCTTATGAAAATGTGTAACAACAATTGTCGAGGGTCTCACCGCCATTTTGTTTTAGCTTCGCCATTGCCAATACATTGATGCCGTTTGTTTTTTAGGGAGTGAAAGTATACAATTTACGTTCTCAATAAACTTTACAGTTAAAGCCATTAAAAATAACCTTTTGTGCTATTTATTTCAACTTATCATCCTTCCATCTAAAAAAAAAAAGCTTATCAGCATGTGACACTTTTAGTTGAAAAATTGTATAACGTCGCTCGAACCTCAATCAATAACTCTATATAATTTATTGTCTATTAAGCTTCTGCTCAGTTATTACGCTTTCATATTAAATAAGAATGTAGCCGGCTCCTATCGTTTATCAATGCGTGTCGATTCAAGAGCCCGTACAGCACTGCCAACGAACGCCAAGAAAAGAGTATCAATAAACACATTTCGTACAGTTTTTAACTTGAATTTTTACTTGTTGGTTGTTGGTCGAGTCGGCAGCTCTGCCAGTGAGACCAATTGGGCTTAAAGGAATCGAACAGTCCGGGTCACTCCGAGCTGTGTCACACGAGAACACGAGATTTTACTTAGCATCCATTGACGCCAGGTGAGTTTGGCTTTCCTGGCAGCCAGACCAGGCGGCGGTTCCTAAGGGAAACTCCGGACAATATTTTGATCCGCTTTGTCATTTGAGGTGCGAAACTTCCATTCAACAAAACATGCTGGTCTTTAGAGACTCCTACGCGACGGTGGGGATACGTTTTGAAATCGACACCGGATAATATTATAAAGA
The DNA here is from genome assembly GCA_003991915.1 of Elysia chlorotica. NCBI lineage: Eukaryota > Metazoa > Mollusca > Gastropoda > Plakobranchidae > Elysia > Elysia chlorotica. Next base: position 345,182 of record RQTK01000183.1, read on the forward strand.
AAAAAATAGGAAATCATAAATGGCATTCTCATTCATCAATACCTTTTCATGTCTTAACGTTATTTGCTGTAAATTCATTGCAAAGTAACCCAAGATCGATATCAGGGTTTTAAATTTTGACGGACAATTGCAAGCAGTTTAAGATTTAAATAAGTTTAATATAAGAATTTTTTCATGTTTTTCATTAGTTAAAAAATCCATCCATCTCTCGATTTATAATTATAATAATTTATCTTTCTATCTATCTATCTATCTATCTATCTATCTATCTATCTATCTATCTATCTATCTATCTATCTATCTATCTATCTATCTATCTATCTATCTATCTATCTATCTATCTATCTATCTATCTATCTATCTATCTATCTATCTATCTATCTATCATATCTATTACTTTATTAGTTTACTTACAAATAGACAATCTATCTACATAATTATTATTGTGAATTATTTTTGTTTATCGATCTATCTATCCACTACATATACATTATATCGATCAATCTTTATATAATTCTCTACCAACCAGTCTGTCTGGAATCTAGTTTGTCTGCGTGTGCACTTTTCTTGACCGTATTTTCTCTGCACAAATTCACTCCTTCACTCATTTAAAATACAGCGTTTTCAGCAGTTTGAGCCGCGAGCACGAGCTGCTAAATATTTCAAAGGTTGCGTATTTCCAGCAATCGATGTTTGTTGCTGTGATTGTTAGCAACAACTGGAGGAGCCGATAGAGAGAAAGCAACAACTGGAGGAGCTGATAGAGAGAAAGCAACAAAAGAAGAATTATGGCCGCCAGACGAAGAAAGGCGATGGATTGATGGACGAGTACTTGTCACGACAAGGTTTATTAATTATTCTTTCTTATCTGCGATTCATTCAGGAGAAAAACAGGCGCCTGTTAAAAAGAAATATAAACGCAAAGGTTGATTAAAGGAAAGAGAGAAACATTCACAAGATCAACTAGTTTTGAGGAACCCTTAGAACACAGTTAGATGACCTGTCAGGTATTGCCCGGGCGAATGTATTCTATTCTCTATAGAGGGAAGGAGAGAATTCTCTCCCTCTCTTCGGGTTTAACGTTTCCTAGGTTTCCCTGGGGGATCCTATACGGCGAACCGGACGAATGTAAAATAGTTTAAAGTTTTTAAAAAAAAGTTAATATTTAGACTGAAAATTCATAGCACTACATGCCTTTCACGATTCTGATTAGAATTGAAAATTTATTAACATTGTCCATTTTGGTTTATTAAAAGAAAAACAAGTGAAAATAGTTACTGTGTGTGTTAAAATATCTGCATTTGACTTTAATTCAAAACGTTGCCCCGTGCTTTAGTTTTATAAATCAATTGAGTTAAATGTGTAACATGAAGAATATTAGCCATACCTGTGTAAATAATACTGGACATTTTGGTATAGGGTTATTTTTCTTTGAATCAATGCCTGATATAATATTCTGATGAAGGAAAACATTAAATGCTAAGGATAGAGCGTGACAAAACCAATGCTACCACATTTTCTTTTGTTTCACAGAACGATGGAAGTCTTGGGGATTGAATTAGACTGAACTGTTATAACATTCAGGCTTCTCGTGTGTATTCTGGTTTCTGGGAATCAATCTTAAATAAGCTATCAAATTACCACCATAACTAATCCCGTTTGATGTGAATTTTAAACTAGGCTTTAGATAACTGTAAGGCTTGCGACTAATACTCAAACTCAAACGTCCCCTTGTTTGTTTCTTAGTACATTAAATTTTCTTAGACGGCCAAACATAATATTTTAAGGTTAAAATATTTTTTTCTTCTTGCATCATTTGGAATAAGACAACATATCAACCATCAGTATTTCCGTTGTGTACTAATTGTTTTATACAGTTTCCAGATGGTTCAAATTCCATTAACTTCGATAAGTTTGTTTGTTTTATTTCAAAACGCGTGAAACAAAAAGAATTCAGCTTACAATACAAAAAGCGACATTCATTGCCTCTCAAATTGTCCGTCAAGGACTTGATCCGTCCTTTTCCCCTTTTAAAGCTTATCTCTATTTGTATTTTCCCGCAGTTTAGAAATTTTGTTGCTGCACATGTTTCAGATAAGATCTTAGAGTTAACAGCTGTCAATTATTTAGAAATTACCATGATTTATTTTTAGGTTAGAAAAATGTTTCACGTTTTTCTATAATTATGATTAAATTGAAAGATCTTTGATCATATTGCATTCAACGCAGATTAATCATGATTAATCTTTACGACAGTACGCATAATATACAAAAATCTTTGTTCAATTGTTCCGGTAGTCTTCGAAAATCGCTGTAGCTATAAGTTATGCTATGTGTAAACTTTTCTTCCTTACAGTCTTGAAGGTTTTTAAAAGGCAAAAGAATTAATTATGATCATGCCGTTAGACCAATTCAGTGAACCTATCGCTCCGGAACCATCCGGGGTGTTTAATGGCAGCCATTGCAGTGAATGATCTTGATGTAAACTTGGGCATTGTTTGTGTAAAAAGGCATGTTATAATGAAGGGACTATGACCCACATGGGGGTATTGGTGAAGGTATCTGCTACAGGAATGTCAACAAAAACAAAAACAAAACAAAACAAAAACGACTACACAATCAAGGTAAGCAACGAATGAATTCGACAGTTGTAATCTTAATTAAATAAATTGCAAACAATGAAGAATGACAAGTGTTCTTTTTTTATCCATACACACCTGTATTGAAAGGACAAAGTAATGATAATTGGATGCTCACCGGGATAAATGGTCCAGAGGCGTCTGCGTCCGCTCCTGTCATCTAAAACCCCGGTCTTCAAACATTACCCCAGCTTATACCTAAACAAATTCACTCACAACAAACTTGCGCTTCCAGTACACAATTGACCCTTTAAGCTCCCCAACAACAAATTTTATAATATTACCACTAGATCAACATGTACTGTCCATCGACATAATCTACAAAAAAGTCTATAACAAGCCACTGGGGAGGCGGGATGGGTTAATCCAGATACGTAGACATATTTTTGAATTTAAAAGATTGTAAAAAAAAAGATGATGTTCTGACAGAAAAGAAGAGGCCAGCAGGCTTTATCTTTTTTATATTCCACAAAATTTATAATTATGCTTTCTCTCATAGCGCTCATAAAGTGTCAGGTCTGTCTTAAGACTTTTAAATATGTAGAAACACGAATAACAAACTTTTTGTTGAAGGGGATAACAAGTAATAGATTAAATCATCTGTTTGAACCTATTTTGTGTTTGTAAATACAAAAAGTATTTTATTGAAAAAGGAATCCATAATTATAATTATTTTGAATAACTCACGAAGTTTTTAAAAGGATTACCTACTTCTAGACTATTTCTCGTTGTTAGTGTGAAAGTGTGTGTGTGTGTGTGTGTTACAGAACTAGTTCATAACACATAGTTGGGTCGGGAAACAACCATGACTTATCTACTCACCATTTACCGGGTGGATCCTTCAATATTTAGAACGGGAGATTAAAAAAAAAAACTTTAAAAGCTTTCTTTCTGTTAGTGAAAAATGTTGAAATAGACAGACCGTGACTAAAGCAGATAGATAAAGATAACAGTTTGAAACTCCATTCAGGAACGTATTAATATTTTAGGCCAATAAAACCATGAGAAAGGTACACAAAATCAATTCATCAGATAACAAACTAATGAATAAGAAGCTATTTAAACTAAGTTTTTAAATAAAATACATTTTACCTGGTTTGAAAACCCAAGAGAAGACATAGGCCAGCGTATCAAAAAATCTCCGCGGGATCAGCAGTTCGTGACATCCCCCACTAGACCTGTAACTAAACCGCTAGAGAAAACAACAGAAAGGAAGAAAATCCTCGCTGATGGCAAATCAAGCGGCTGCAGTGTGGACTCATCTTATCAATTCGTAACGCAAATCTTAAATTTCTGGAAACAATTCGTCTGGGTCAGAACGATCTCCTCTTTCTCTGAATCGCATCATCTACCTATTTCTCTCTCTCTCTCTGTCACTCTCTCTATCTCTATCTCTCTTTCTCTATCTCTCTCTCTATCTATCTATCTATCTATCTATCTATCTATCTATCTATCTATCTATCTATCTATCTACCTATCTCTATCTATCTCTCTGTGTAGGTGAGAAGCCTACGGTCATGTTTTTAAAAAAAGCCTACTATTTGCTTTTTATTTCCTTATGTTCTTACACGTAAACATCTGTTGTGACTCCTCCATAATAATAATAATAATAATAATAATAATAATAATAATAATAATAATAATAATAATAATAATAATAATAATAATAATGACGACGACGAAGAGGTGAATGAATGTAACGTAAACGTGGTTTTTCTTATATCGAGTGCTAGTAGAGTTAAAGCCAGATAATACCCATAAGAACGGTTAACCGCTCACAGTTTTGCTCACCCGCTGCATGTGATATTTTAATAAGCAACGCCATACCCTGTTTTATGCATAATTTAGAAATGCCAAAATAGTTTAATGTACATTTGACCTACGGTTTCAGCATCAAGATGGTTATCACAAGCGCATGAATTTTTATTTCATCTTTGGTGGGATCAATGACGATTTTATAAACCTTACGAGAATACGCATTGTGAACATGTACTGTCACTAAATCAAATAATTCTTTTTCTTTTGTGTAATATCTTAGAATTAAAATTATGTATTTGTTTATATGTTTGTTTGTTTTGTGTGTTGGTGTTTTTCCGTCTTCTTTGATTTCTTATGCAAATTAAGGCAATTACTACCAAAAATTTATTGCGGATAAAAAACAGACTAGAACTTTTAAAAAAGTTTATAAAATTGTTCAATTTTTTCCAACTGTTCATGCCATTTTTAAAGTCCACTCATGATCAGAACAGAATAAGATTAAGGATTCACGGTATTGTACATACCTAAAGTCAACTTGAGGCTGTGGTGCTTTTTTGTGGTGTTAGTGCTGTTGTTTTTTATTGTTTTTTTTAGGGTGTGGGTTTTTTATTTTGTTTTTTGAGGGAGTGTATCCTGGCAACGCCAACTATTACATATCTATCATCACGACTTAAAACATCTTGAAAAACATGAATGTAAAAACAATGTAGCAGGGCCGTGGTTGTAGCTAAATATAACCAGTCCAGTCAAATCGTGTATTATATTATTTTATACATTAGACACACGCATACTAGTTAGTTAAAATATATTCCTCAATTTTAACATTTTAAAACAATTTCACAGGACCAAAAAAAGTCTTTTGATCTTTAAAAAACTCAAAATATTTCACTGTTATAACGTTCAGTATTGTTGGTGAGTCTGGCTGCATTCAGGTTTGATTACCTTTAATTACCTTGTGCATTCTAAAGTAATGTTCTCAATTGTGAAATCATTATTCAAATCAGATTGCGCACCTAATCAAGAGTCGATCATGCGCACTTTTTTCCAGCGCGGCGTGGTAGATAAGAAGTAGCCGTTCGATCAGGGTGGCCACGCACTCAACTCGGAGCCAAGTCGCACCCACAGCTCATTAGAAGTGCCGAGGAGAAATCACACCAGGATTCTAATTAGAAGCTGTGATGATGGGGAAAGAGATCCAGCTAATTATTTAAAGCCTTCGATTTCAGGCCCACATAGAGGGTAAAGCATGCTTTGGTTTTCAGAATGATAGATGCTTCTGGTAATTGGATGAAAATAACTGGAAATGCCCATTAAAGGCGGAAAAAATGGTGCAAACATAAAGTAGAGACGAGAAGGAAGAGAGATTGTTAGGCTTTTAAAATGAGCTGAATTTTGTTGGAATTAATCAAAGCAGAGAAGAGAGTGCAATGGCCTCTTACATAGAGAAAGTTAGTGAATGGGGTATGAGTAGAAAGAGGGGTGGGGGTAGTTATACAAAAGAAAACAGAGAGAACCAGAGAGACGGTGTGAGAAAGTAACAAGAGTTACTATAATTTGTTCTCTCTCTTCTCTCTCTCTCTCTCTCTCTCTCTCTCTCTCTCTCTCTCTCTCACACACACACACACACACACAAATACAAAATCAGTATTAGACTGATATAAGTAACACACAAGATTCCGCATATAAAGTTCTCGGTAGTATAATAACCGTAGCGGAAACTTAGATTAAGCAGGCCTTGGCAACCTTTGATTATTTCAGTTCTGAGGGTTCCTATAGCCACGCCCCGTTTGAAATGTCAAGCAGTCTTAATAGCAGGTTTCTCAGAATATTGTTTTCCAGTTTTCTTTTGTTTCTTTTGTATCCTTGTCTCAAGGTTTCATTCACATCGCATAATTATAAAAAAAAAAATCTTGGTTAGCATTAGATGGTAACTTAATGAGAAATAAGTGTTCAAAAGGACTTGCGGAATATTAAAGAAGAAGAAGAGGATTATGGAAATGTTTTAATCGAAATCAGTATGATACTCTTGAATGGATGTAAATTTATTATTATAGTGTATGTGTGCCAGAAGTGTGTAAGTGTTCATTTTTAGCTTATCCTTTTCCTACGCTGATTGTTGTATTGTTAATGAAGCAAAGCTAGATTGGAAAATACTATAGTTTCTTTCTCTTTTACCATCTTTTTACTTGTTTCTGTCTTTTTCTTCTCCATTTCTCTATACATTTTCTTTTGAAAAACGCGGGTATCGTAAGCTCTACTTAGCCATAGAAAACTGAAAAAACTCACGAAATAACAATGCAATTTAATTGTATACAACAGACACACAATTATAAATAATAGCGAGTAATAGCAAAGAAAGAGATATAATTTGAGTCGTATCTTTTAACTATGGGCCTAGGACATTGATGAGAGGGTTGGATGACACGGGGGTAAACGTCTCATTGGAGGCCAGGCCTGGTTGTGTGTGCCGCCCGTATCTCTCCTGGACAGGTGCATCGAGCAGCCCGAGGCCTGGCGGACAGGCGCAGGCCAGCAAGCCCAGACACTCCAGGAGGCGTTGATTTGCGTCAGGCCTATCCAGTTTTACGCTCTGGACAAAGAGAGCAGGGAGAGAACAAACAACAAACCTCGTAATGTTTAATGTGAGCAGTTTGCGCTACTGAGTCGGCGAGCACGCCTCGCACTCTACACGTGCATTGCACTGGTTTATTGACATTGTTGGGGTACGTGTTACCATTGTTCTGAAGTAACCATCGTTAAAATTCAAATAATTTCCACTATCAAAGCTACCTGAATTAGAGCCATGACATTTGTATTTTAACGCAGATACTTAAATGAAAGGCGTTGTATCACTCTTTTTATCGTAACAAATAGAGCAATCTTTATAATCCGCAAGGTAAATATGTTAATGATCAAGCTCTTACACGCGCGTTCAACCAGCAAATTATAATAATGACTGGAAATAATCGTTTCGACCAACGTTGTGATTTATAACATTTAAAGGCGTTAAAGAGATACGTTCTATAGTCCTGAAATTTCCTTGTGTAAAAGTATAAATTGCGCAAAACAGCAAAAGTCCTGTTATTGTATAGGTTCACAGCTTTTTAGGTATGGTTTGGGCTCTTTTCATCGGAGTATTACATGTGCTTTAAACACACAGTGCCAGAAGTACTTTAATACGTTTATCTTGTCTGGTAAGCCACCTCTCTGAAACAGGAGTTTAAAGACGGGTGTGTTATTGGGTTAGTGTGTGTCTATGTTTGTGTGTGTGTGTGTGTGTGTGTGTGTACATTATCTGTTTGCCGTAGCCTCTCTTATCTCTTGTGATCTGGCTTGCCTCACACTTGTCCACTTGTCTCTATGACACGTGACGCAAAGAGCCAACCAATCGCCGCGCGCTGACAGAGAGTTCCTCGACACAGGTGCTTCAAACGCAAGACCTGTGCTTGCAGCGTGAGCTCAAACGATAAATCACAAAAATGGCGCTGCGAACAACTTTTATTATGGCAGAGGTATTTTGTAAGTTGCGCTTATTTTCCCCTATTCTCTCCATCAATACAATTTCTTCAGATTAGTTTTTCATATTACTTGATTTAAAAAAAATGGTTCAGTTCTGGTTTCCAGAAGATGGTGTTTCATTAAAAATAATTGCCATTGAAAAGATTCGAAATCAGTACACGTGCCCATAGAAGCAGTAACAAGACGAGGCCTGTTTACGTATCTCTGCTGGAAAACATCATCACCGTGACTTTAGTCGTATTCGTGTACCTCTGGACTTTGCTTAAATTAATGTCGTCTGCAGCAACTTTTCCAAGTCCGTACATAATATAAAATTTAGCCTTTCCCTAGATAAAATGTGAAAAGGGGTGCTTATTTCTGGTTAATTTAATTATTATAGTTTCAAATACATGGGACTTATAGCTTAAACTTGACCTGCCTGGTTGAATGACACCGCTTTCATAGGAATGGGAACTTCCCAGGTTCTGATTGGCTCAACTTTGTTCAGGTACCTGCAACTAAGAGGAACATAATCTCTACCTGTTCTGCGCAGTTTTCAAGTAGGTTTGCTTGGCAGGTGTTATCTTTATACAAGAAAGCTAAATCATCAGAATTCGAATATCATCGAGTATCAAATAATATTAATCAAACGAACATTTTGCTGTGGAAGACTTTATTGCTTGCTTTGGTTTGTACCTGGTATAGGGCTTTGAAAGACCTGTCGGAAAATTAATAATTGTTTCAAAGCTGAGCCTTATGAGTATTTCGTTAACTACAACAATAGCAACAATCCAGTCTGAAGCAGGACAATCCAGTTCATAGTATCGTTGGTTTCTTGTGCTTTGGTACCAACCTTTGATGTTGGATGCTCGCGGCCCTCACTTGGGCCCTGGTGTTTACCTGGCCCAGTCAATCCTTGAATAAAGATCAATACCGCTCGATCAGCATCGATCCCGACCAGCGGAGTATTGGTCTATGGGCGGGTCAGGACGCTGTGCAGCCGGGCTGCCAGGAGAGTGGCAAGTCCAGGGAGGGGCAGACTCTCTGAGGATACTGGCGTCTCTGAGGGTCAGGCTGACTCCATGAGAGTTGGAGAAACGTGATACCTTGGGTTATAAAATTTACTCAGGCTTTTGAATAGCCAGCTGCTTGATCAGTCGATAGGAAGGATGATCGTAGTTCTAAATCTGCTCGTTTTGTGAATATGGGTGGGATGAATTAGGGGCGAGCTCTGCAGCTATGGTCTTCATATCGATGGAAAAAATATTAGTCTTTACGTAAAGTTTTAAGTCTTCTAATTACCCAAATAATCATATGGAAAAAAGTCACACGGGTGATACTAGAGATGGAAGAGCACACACACACAAATTTACACGATATGCAGAGAGAGAGAGAGAGAGAGAGAGAGAGAGAGAGAGAGAGAGAGAGAGAGACAGGCAGACAGAGAGGGCTAGAGAAACCGACAGAAACATGCCGAGGAAAAGAAAAATACGAGTAAGTTTAATAACAGATGTCATGTTTATCAGCAACGTACAGTGCAGAGAATACAACACAGGTATAAAGTGCCTGTTCAAGTTTGACCAACTAGTCTCAAAGATTTTATTCATAATTAAAACTGCTATGATTGGTCACGCGCTTTGCTCAAAATACAAGACAGCCGTTGTACGGAATAAATACCTTTGCAGGTGTATTTGAGCATTGCTCACCCCTTTACATCACGAATGTCCTTGATTTAGAATTAATACATACGATAAAGAATAATGAACGCAAAAGCCAATGCTCGCTTGAAAGCTAGTCCGTGCTGCTACCTACGCGGCGCTAAAGAAGTTATTGAAATTAAATTACATTTAAATTATGCAAAAGTTTGTTCATAGTTTGGAATTCGATAATATTCACTTGCTCAAAACTCAGTCACCTGACACCGATGCGATTCGGACGGCGTTCACGGCAGCAGAGTGGAGTGTAAGCCCAAAGCAATGATGCTCTGCGCCGCCAGCCCAACTCTGCGAACGCCAGTTTGAAAACTAATTGAGTTAACCATGATTATAAAGAGACAGCCCAACGTCACGTCGTCCATTGTGATGGTGGTGAAGGTCACGACACGTTATCCAAGTCACATCTAGCGCAGGCCGTGCACGCTACAGATTGTACAGATGGCTCTGGGAGGGATGGTGGAGTGTGTGAGCGTTTGCGTGGATGTGTGTGTGTGTAGGACCGGGGTGGGGGGGGGGAGATAAGGGGGATAGCCAGATTGCCAGGAGGACGCAGAAAAAGATCCTGGTGATATGAGAAGGTTGTGAAATTGTGGCACCCAGCGTGAGCCTTCACGTGGTCAGGTGGCAGACCAGCAAAAAAAAATGGAGTTGACGCCAGTAATTTTAAAGATTTCAGGATTATGAATTTGAAAGGTAAAAAGAATATGATAGCAGGAGGTGAGGGTGAGGGTGAGGGTGAAGGTGAGTTGTCGGAGACACGCAACCTAGAGAACGTTAAGGCATCATTAAACACTTGGGAAGAAGAGGAGAAGGAAGTTAAAAAGGGAATATGAATGCGTGGCCTTGAAAGTACATGCCATCTGTGAAAATAAATATTGAAAAAAAAAACGTAGCAAACTTTAAATTTTTATCTCAATGTTTTCGCTGCTAACATGTATTCTTCTTTTCTCAGTCTTGGTTTGTCTTTCCTTTCTCTGGCTTTCCTTTCTGTGCAGTTTGTTAGTCTTTGTCTCTTTCTCTGTATCTGTTTGTCTGTCTGCCCGCTTGTCTGCCCGCCTGACTGTGTGCGTGTCTCTCTGTCTATCTGTTTTCTCTCTCTCTCTCTCTCTCTCTCTCTCTCTCTCTCTCTCTCTCTCTCTCTCTCTCTCTCTCTGTTTCTTCCTCTATCTGTCTATCTCTATCCCTCTTGCCCTTCCCTTACAAACTACAATACATACAAATATTACTTTAAGACACAGAAAAAAATTAAAAAGGGGATATTTTTGTCTGCTATGAATTACTTGAAGCAAAAAGGTCTTGCAAGATTTGCTTTTAAAAAAATCAGCTTGCTCATAATGCCACATAAGGCCACGACGCCACGCTTGTACATGACACAACCATAGAGATAGTCTTACATCATTACAGCTCTGTCAACGTCTATTCAGAAGCCATGACCAGATGCACGCTCGAGTGAGGAACAGAAGGGCGTATGACAACAACGAACCACAAGTCAGCGCATCCCCAACCGCTGTCCTTCCCTGTCGTGACCTTGTGTGACTGCCAGACCGCGGTGCCGCCGTTGTCAGGCTCAGGATGCCCCGCCCACCTGTCAAGCAGACACACAATGCCTGGATAGGCCAAGATCAGAGCGGTGAGGGATGGACAACCTGATTAAAATCTTCCCTGGATGCTCCTGGTACACGATAATGATGCCTGTCTCTGGGATGACGAGTTCTTCGTGTTAGCCATCATGCTCAGTGCTTGTGAATGTGTGAGTGTTTGCTCGATAAAACGAGTTCGAAAATAATAATATGAAAAACAAAACAAAAAACATATTGACTTGAAAAAAAATGACGAGAAATATTTTTTTTAAAAGATAGAAATCATACAAGTACTCGCCAGCTTCTATCTTCTAGGATGTTTCATACACTTAAAGCGTGGCTACTTGCCTATCGTTTTTATAAATCTTTTATATCTACTCATCTCCGTCACGTAAAGTTTCCCTTTTTTATTTATATTTTTTGTTTGTTTTGCATTATTATTATTATTATTATTATTATTATTATTATTATTATTATTATTATTATTATTATTATTATTCTTCCAATAAAAAAAATTTTCAATGAACTTATCATTGGTTTGTTTTTGTTATTTTTTTAACAGGAAAATAAAAGTCCTTTGCAACTTCCAAATTAAAATAGATGAAATAAGAGCTTTTTATAGTATATTTCAGGGGAACCAAGGTGACAGTGATCCAAAGATGTTTTATTTTTTATTAGAGTTATAAAACAGTTAAAAACATATAGTACACTATTCATTGTACTCAGCTTGCATAACACTTTTAAAGAATTTTTTTTTTAATTTTAAATTAGGAATATGGGCTATCAAGAGCTATCAAACGTAGTTAGAAGATACGAGCTCAAATTCAGGTTCAATTTGCTCATGAAGCAAGAGTTGTGATTTATACCAATCTGTACGACTTATTCTAGTCTTTATAAGAGACCATGCAGTGCGCGCACAGGTAAGATTTTTTTTTTAGAATACTATGGTGTTTCTGCTTGTTGAACATCTCTGATTTCTACCAACAAAGCAGAATAACCTGTTTTGAAACCTCATTCCAAATATTTGACCACTCGAAAAAAAATATAAAATGCGCAGTACAAACGTGAGTTGTGACAGCTCTAGATTGGCTTGATCAAGGATATCCTGTTCTGCGATGTTTCCAATCAGATCGAAAGTCTAATCAATAGTGATTGATTTCTTACAGCCTCATACCGAGCCATATCGGTAGTTCAAAATCATAGTTCTTTTATTGGAATCTAGAAAGAGAAACCACCTGTAGCACAGTGGTGTGGTCATAGTAATGATTTAAACATCGATGTAAAGTGAAAAGGGTTGCGATAGAGAAAATAGTAAAGATAATGAAAATCCTTATGCAAACCGGTTAAATGGGCAATGAAGTGTTAATAAAGGGATTGAAATGTGCATACGAATGAAGTGACGACAGTTTTAATTATTGATGGTATTTATAATAGCTATGATAATGGTGAGAGTAATGATAGCGGAAGCAGAAATAATTTGGACTATGTTCATGTCTAGAACGAAAAAAGGTAATGTTGATGGTGGTAATGAAACGGACTCGAAACTAATGTTGTTGGGTTTTTGTTTTGTTTTTTGTATATCAAAAAGTTGCCAAAAAATACACTGGAAGTCGATTATCATCGGAGTAGATTATCTTCACAAAATAAAAAGGAACCCGAATATGAAGTGAATTGAACGAAATTACAGCTGTATCCTGATATTAAAGTTTGTGACACCAGATTTGGACTAAATCAGATGGTACAAGAAACATAGATAGATAGATAGATAGATAGATAGATAGATAGATAGATAGATAGATAGATAGATAGATAGATAGATAGATAGATAGATAGATAGATAGATAGATAGATAGATAGATAGATAGATAGATAGATAGATAGATAGATAGATAGATAGATAGATAGATAGATAGATACTTGATTATAATATCAGCATTTTGGGTAGAGTGCTCAACAAAAGGAGCATGCTATAATAATAATAATAATAATAAAATTAATTACCTGTCGCGACCCTAGAGTTTCGAGCTGTAGATCTCTTCAGGCGACTTGTTCTTTCTAATTGACAAAAGGAAACGTTTTCTGTGGGTGCAGTGGGAAAAAATCTCCTTTCTTTGGTTTAGTGTTGGCGTCGTTCTGAGTATTTAATATTTTCCTCTAGGCACAGATTGCACACTTTTTTGGCTGGCGTGTATGGCTTCACCTGTCTTACAATGTCCCAGTGTATTTCATGGTCTGTGTAATTGTTTTTGATAGTCCAAATATGTTTACTTAGTTTTTTGTCATATATCCTGTGGTGTAATTTGAAGGAATATTTGTGGAGGTTGTACCTTGTTTTAAACTCATTTTCTGTTAATCCTATATATGTTTATTTTTTGTTTGTTTTTGTTTCCGTGACTGTGGCTTTGTAAACAACGCATTTTTATAGGCAGTTTCCACTCATTATACATTCCAGAAAAATAATACTCCTATCAAATTAAGAAACATTTCATTGCGCAACACACATCGATGACATTTTACATTGGATTTCAAACCAGAATGATTGGGAGCAGCTACCTTGGCCATATCGACATTTCTTGGCACGGCCCATGATGACCCAGACAGATTCCAGGCCCCACGATCGAAACACTAGAGCTGCAATAAAGTATAGAGAAGGAAACCTGGTTACGAAATAAACATTTCGTTGATCAGCAAGATTAATATCATTGGAAAAATATACCAAGAGGCTGCAAAGATATAAAACAACGTTGGAAAGAGTAAAATCAATAAATCTAAAGGGTTTTAATGAAAATTTGTAAGATTTCAATAATAATTTAACACTTAAAGCGATACAAGTCTATGATCACATCTTCGATAACACTAATGAAAATTTGCAAAATCAAAAGATATTGAGGAATCTATACTCTCAGGTAAAATCCTTTTTTCTTGTGAAAAATCAGTCGCAAGGACTGAGAGAGAGAGAGAGAGAGAGAGAGAGAGAGAGAGTGTGTGTGTGTGTGTGTGTGTGTGGTGGAGGACGCAGGGAATGCACCGGTCGTCAAAGCACCGGACTGAAAAGTTGGAGGCCCAAAGTTCGATCATCAATGGATGACTCATATATTTCTTGCATTACAAGTGGATTAATCCAGAAACCGTGTTGAAGTAATGAAGTAATAAAAAGCAATAAGTCAATAGTGACGCGAGTTCTCTTTT
>RQTK01000183.1:359839-373998 GCA_003991915.1 Elysia chlorotica
GTATGAGCGTACGGCTTTCTAGCTTTCTAACCAATAGTTCTGAGTTCAAACCCCAATCAATTTGTCTTGTTCCCTACTGGTTAGGTTGTTTAAAAATGCATTTTTGTCCCCCTTGTTCTGAAACATGTGGCAGCACGTAATGTTAGACTTAACGCACGTCGAAGAATACCATAGATGTTAAGATGACTGACGCCAAGAAGCCAACCAATCCAGAACCATTTTTTTTTTTAAAGAAAGACGAGCAAAATAATACAATATCTTACTTAACGTTGCTTTTATCCAGGTCAATAGAAAAGATGTGTATATTTCGAAAATTTTATAAATAAGAAAACCCAAGTGTATAGAAACCAATAAATCCAGAACCAAGATTTATTTTTTTTTTAAATTTAGAGACAAGCCAATATCCTAATACTGGCTTTTCTTGAAGTCAAAAGAAAAGTTTAGTATGTATTTCCAAGCTGTATATATACCCAAGAGAATAGAACAAGAGGCTGTTTGTAAAAAAAAATCGAATAAACCCTACAGTCATAAAGACACATTATTTTAAGCAATGCCTGACAGTGTATTAATATACCTCACACGCATTAGCACAATTTTACAAATCGCAACTTCAATGCCTAATTCAGGCGCAGTTGAATAGCTCGTTTATAATTATTTATAAATTTTTACTCTCCAAGTCATCCAGACAATATCCTTTTTTTAAGTTTTGTTTCATCCTTATGCATAATTTTTAATCAATTATTTATTCACACACACATACACACACACACACACACACATCTAACGCAGTTGCATGTTCTTTGGTAAAAGCCTTTTTTATTCCTTCCATTTCCACAATTATAATTTTATCCCTCGGTTTTTAACGCCAGGTGTTTTTAACACTTCGCTGTTTCTCCCACACTTTACTTTGCCACCCAGTTTTTTTTTCTTGATTTCAGCCCTCTTCGGACAAGATAATTACACCTCAAACTCTATAAAATGTCACCCACAGCTATGGCGTGTGTTGACTAACTCAAGAGACTGAACTTCCAACTAGTTTTCCCAGTGCCAATCACAAGAACTTTGTGTCATGGAGCGGTGTTAACCTGTAGACAACCGTGCATGGCCCGACGTCTCCAGTTCTGTCTGATACCTTAATTACCCGGAATTTCCATCCCTGCTAGCTGCACTCACATTTCAACCCATTTGTGGTTCAGTTGTATTCAATATCACCAAGTTATTGATTTTGGTTGCTCCAAGGTGGTTTCCACTCATTTTTTTTGGTCTGCCTATTTTAAAGATATTTTTTTTGTTTTTCTTATTTTCTTTTTTTCCAGCGAATCCAAAATGTTTCGACTTTTGCATTTACTGACTCTTATAAATTACTTACTGATAGCTTTCAAGTTGTTTGTGCAAGTGTGATTTCTGTCTTGGTGTTATTTTAATTGTTGTTGTTGTTCTTCTTCTTCTTCTTCTTCTTCTTCTTCTTCTTCTTCTTTTTCTTCTTCTTCTTCTTCTTCTTCTTCTTCTTCTTCTTCNTCTTCTTCTTCTTCTTCTTCTTCTTCTTCTTCTTCTTCTTCTTCTTCTTCTTCTTCTTCTTCTTCTTCTTCTTCTGTGTTTTTTTTTAAAGAATACCTTAAAAATCAACTATCATTTTCATGAATTGATTGCAGTATTGCGGTGTTATGTAAAAGCGCTGACTTGCTGACGTTATAATACCTAAAGCAGTACCCACTCAATTATATATTTTTGAAAGCACTTTTTTTCCTAGCCTCAGCAAGATCAAGTTGCTGCAAATAAACCACTAGACTCTCTGAAACACGCCTGTTTCATTTCCTCAGATGTGGTTATCGATACTACAGGTTCATTGATTTAGGCCTGGGCGATTGCCATGATTTTATTGGCGAGTCTAAACGTTTGTTTTTTCTTTTCATGTCTGGTCGCTTTTTATTTTTTTCGTGCTGGAGTAATGAGACCAACAAGTGCTCAACCATTATTTTCAGAAAAATTTTCTTAAATGACATGGATCATGTATCAAGCTTAGACAATACATCTTGTACTAGAATGCCAGTTCTACATACATAGAAACGAGTAGTTTGGTTGATTATCAATATTTTAACAGTGTTCCCAAGGCAAAATCATTGTTATATGTTTAGAATCTTCCAAACTCATAGTATGATTTTTTTAAACTTCTGCTCATGTGTAATTCCAGAATGGAACATTGTTGTGGAGTTCCATTTTGTAGTTTAACCTATGGACCATGGTCGCAATTGAAGTTACATTAATATACCAGTCTAAAATAAGCATTAGCATTTATGTAATACAGGCCTAAACAAATCTAACAGCCTATAGATCGCTGCATCCAACTTTTCCCGCTAGTTTCTAGCCACGGGACGGGTCTTGGACACGTTATTGGCTAAACAGCGACGCTAACCAAGAAACCAGCAAGTGGACAATACCTCACTTCAAGCGACAAAAATACAAAAAATGTTGCGGGTACCACATTAGTCACCGTAGGCCGAAGTTCTCGTTGCCATCACAATTCCTTCAGCTCCTTCACTCGAGACTTGAACCGGTTTCTTTCGTCTGAAGCCCGTGGCTGGTGCTTGGTGGCAACACACAAAGCCAATCTGGCCACATTGTCAAGTGAGACGACAATCTTTAGTTTTTCTTGTCTTCCTCAAACAACGTCTTTATCTCGATGCTGTTATAAATTCTCGAAAAAGGAGGGCACGTAAAAACTAATAGAGGTGGCAGGCTTTTCCAGCCCCATCTGCCTGGCTTTTTTACAGTCTACTGAAGGCGGGTCAGTGTCTTTACAGGCCGAGAAAAAACTCCCCCATAAAATAATGGGAATAGAAGTAAAAAATAAACAGAAATAGTTGTAAGGTGCTGCTAGCTGAGCCCTTAAATCTTGCTCACTCTCAAATTTCCTTCGCTCCCGCGCGCAATTTGGGGCAAGGAAAAGTATGACTTGACTCTAGGTTACCAGTGTCATTTTCTTTGTGACGTGGGTCCCAGTTTTATTGTCGCCAAGATAAAGGAGGATGTGATTTTGGAGGATTAATGTGAGTGCTTGACAAGTCCTTGGTAAAGAAGACGAGACATCTGCTGAGACTCTGGTTCTTGTTGTGGTGGTTTATGAGCTCGCCATGAAATCTACATGTAACCAGGCGAAGCCTGTCACGTGGTTCAGTGTGAGTTTAACATTCTACATCAAGTCATAGGTTTGGTACAGGCTAAAAATTTAACCCGCCGTAAATTTCTTATTGGGTGCATAAAAAATAGTAAATTATATGTAAGTGAAAGTTATAGAACTTATGGTTTCTTATAATTAAAAATGATTGTTTGCAGATGTTTATCCTCATTTTACTTAACTATCAGTGCTACAGTACTGGTTATTTTCAGTATACATTGTATCTTTCTTGAAAAAGACAATGTTACAAAGTTGCATTTAGACTGGTTGTGTTGAGTATAAATACCATTTACGTCCTATCTAAAGGTTTTTTTTAAAAGTGAGCATCTCGATTATTTTAATGAACCAGCACGGACATTCCACTATATAACCAAAAACTGTTGTGATGTAACGCATTGTACTATAAGTTGATCTATTCATTTCCTCACCCTTTTTAGGTGCGTAATTTTTGGGTGGCGGATTGACTAGATGTGTGTACGTTGTCTTGTTTGGTTGCATAGCGATTGTATTTCAGGCCTGGGAATTTGATTGTGAGTTTTGCTTACTGAACACAGCCCTTCTCGAAACCTCCGGCTAGTTCTAGAATAGTAATCACCTCGTCACCTCTTGTTTACCTTTGTTCTGATTGGTTGTTAATTGCTAACGAGATGTACCGAGAATATTCTCTTATGATTTACGTAATTCTTGTTCTGGATGATTCGACGAAATTTTGTATAAATAAGAATCTTAATTAGATTTAGGAGGAGTCAGGAGTCAACATTTGAAGAGTCAACATTTGAAGAGTCAAGAGTCAACATTTATAGAGTCAACATTGTTTCCAGAGTCTAGTAATTGTACTATTGAGCCGTCCTACAAACATTGTAGAGTATAGCCCTTTTGTTGGATTAAACAGTTTGAAATTGTTACTTGCGGACTTCGGATTTATTTTCTACGGACGAGTCGTGTGATTGGCTGTGAATATTTTTAATACCCCTAGACAAACAGAGCCTAACAGATTACCACCTCACCAGCAAATCTGTTACACTGGGGGCTCGTCCGGGATCGAATCTACAAGTTCGGCGCATCGAAGAATTATAGATCTAGAGATCTATATGGGAAATCGGTGAAAACAAGATGATGGAGGCGGCATCAATGCGTGAATTAGAAGGTTGTTCCATGCATGGAGCGACTGCTTCATCCGTAGACCAACTCGCTCCTTCTAATTTCTGATATTTTTACTCCTTTTTTATCCGGCTTAGTGCATTAATTTTAAACAGGATTTGCACGAAACGTTAAAACGTAAGAGATCTCGTAATCCATCTAGTAAATAGGGGGATCAAATTTGCCCTATGTCTGCCTAAGGTGCCAAAATAAATGAGAGCATGTAAGTTAGAAAAACTCAATATGGCTAGGGGATATTGGAGTATTAAAATTGTATTTTATTCTTACTTTAACGCACAATGGTTTTTTACGATTTTATTTTTCGTTAAAGCTACTTGTAAAATGTTCGTGTTCAAGACGACCATAGGTCGTTGATGCTTAAAAAACACGTCTAAATAGCGAACAAGTTATCTGTGAGAAGGCCAAAAATTAGCTACTGGTGGAGAAAAATTATGGCTGGATCTAGCTATTTCTCCAAGCGCTGAACATAGTAATGTAATTTAATTGTTGTGATGTGTCGCGAAGATTTGAAAGGTCTAACTCTCATAGAAAATTAATATGGCGATAATTTTTACCCCAAAGAAATGCCC
The DNA here is from genome assembly GCA_003991915.1 of Elysia chlorotica. NCBI lineage: Eukaryota > Metazoa > Mollusca > Gastropoda > Plakobranchidae > Elysia > Elysia chlorotica. The sequence continues at coordinate 364,745 of RQTK01000183.1, forward strand.
TTGTTGCGTAAAACCTTATTCTATTTACTTAGAACCATGTTCAAACGGTAAGAAACATTTTCAAACGAAGAAAAGAAACTTATTCTAATCAATCGTTACCTAAGTGTGATAGTCTTAGAAAGAGGAGGAGGAGGAAGTGTATCAGAGAAGCCAAAACGCAATGGGCGTACACGCGACTTTAGGGCCCTATAGTCTCACACTTCATAACTTAGACGTGGTGCGGTTTTCCCTCTCGGGTCTATTTACAAATGTCTGATGTCGACCTTCACAGTTGAGCACCCTCCGCCGTGTACAATGAGGTAAAGGGGGTAAGGAAGAGGGCTCGTCAGGTCGACAACTGCTCTCTCAGATTGACTGAGACTATAACAATAGCCAATAGGCAGTGCTGGCGAAAGCGTGGAGTCTATGGAGGAAAGGGAGGGGGAGAAGGAGAGGGGGGAAAACATTGACTGGAGCGGGGTAGAACTTAAATTAACAATGTGGCAGAAAGTGACAAAGTAACAGTGATGGACAAAATAAATATTCGCGAGTTAGAAGAGTCATTGCAAAGGAGTTCGACACAGAGAGAATAAAAAAAGATACATCGACCATGAGAGACACAAAGAAAGATAAAATTATATTGACCATGAGAAAAACAAAGAAAGATACATTGACCATGAGAGAAGCAAAGAAAGATACATTGATGGGAACAAACATAAATTAACATTATAACACAAGGGGAACGGTGGTGAATCATAGAATTTGATTACAATTGTCAATCGGTTAGAAAACGTCAGGAACTGGAATTTAAAAAAAAAAAAAAAAAAAACTCTAAGATTAATGCCAATAACGTCGATCCTGCATCATGAAAGATTTAAATGGCTGAATTAATGGCACACATGAGTAGGAATAAAATAGAGCAATAAGGGGGGAAAAGGAGAAAATTTACTGATAAGGGTAAAAGAGAGAGAGAGAGAGAGAGAGAGAGAGAGAGAGAGAGAGAGAGAGAGAGAGAGAGAGGGGGGGGGTGAGGGAGTGAGAGAACAGTGATGAAATATTGCTTCAGGCCGTACCAATGATAGAGGACGTGGTTTATTTTTTCGAGCGCTGGCGGACGCGTGTCCTTGTGTAAGTGTGAGTTACCATTGAAAGGGTGTGTGAGGGACGTTTCTGTCTAGATGGGGAAAGAGAAAGAGAGAGAAAGAGAGAGAGAGAGAGAGAGAGAGAGGAGAGAGAGAGAGGAGGAGGAGAGATAGAGAGAGCGGCTATCTTATAGAGAGAGAGACAGAGAGACAGACAGACAGACAGACAGACAGAGAGACAGAGGAAAAGGGAGAGAGAAAGAGAGAAAGAACGAGAGAGAGAGAGAGGAGGAGGAGAGATAGAGAGAGAGAGGAGAGATAGAGAGAGAGGCTATCTTATAAACCTTACAAAGTAGATGATCAGAGGACTTTGCGAGTTAACTTTCGTAAATAACATTTACAATAAAAGAATAGATCTAGCTATTATAGATAACAAAATTACTATTTATGGAACTATTATCATACTACAAACCTTCAATCTCCTTTAACTTTTTAACGCATTTTTACAATAAAAGGCAAAAATATAAATATTGTTTTATTTGATCTCTTTGTACACGTTTGCTAAAAAATTAACACAACCAATTTGTAGCGTAGGAGTCTTCAAAAGTAAATCCTGAGCAAAGTTCGTTTTTCAAATGCGTTTTGGTTTTATCCAAGTTCATTCTGTTCGTGCGGCTGAGCTATTGTTTTGCTCACAATATTATTGACACTGGTGCTATAATGTGTCTACCTTTTGTTGGCACTGGTAATCTCTTTTAACTTTTTAACGTACTTTTTACAATAAAAGGCAAAAATATATAATTATTGTATTCTTTGCTTTCTTTGTACACGTTTGCTAAAAAATTAACACAACCAATTTGTAGCGTAGGAGTCTTCAAAAGTAAATCCTGAGCAAAGTTCGTTTTTCAAATGCGTTTTGGTTTTATCCAAGTTCATTCTGTTCGTGCGACTGAGCTATTGTTTTGCTCACAATATTATTGACACTGGTGCTATAATGTGTCTACCTTTTGTTGGCACTGGTGTCTATCTAGATCTAACCGCCACAATGGTGAATACCCACCTGAGTTTGAAACCTGGCTTGCGCTGTTTGAGTAAAGTTTTAAAACATCTGTCCTGCGGGGTCACGACCGGGGTGAAGGGTCAGTCTAAAAAAGCCAGGGGTCGAAGAGAGGTCAGCTGGGGGTGAATGGGAGTAGGGTAGTTGCGGCAGTTCACGCAACTCTTCATAAAGATGGCTGGCCACGATGATGCGGGAAGCGAAATAAACGGAGGGGGAAATTAATGACGGTGAGGTGGATAAGTTGGAGGATGTGAGAAAAAAATAGAAGGCGTAGGTTTGTGAGGTGGGAAGGGCTATAGAATACGCAAGTGAGCGTGCTGTAGAAAGAAACAGAGATAAAGTGGATCAATAACATTAATTATAGAGTTCTTTTTACGATGTTATTTGACCAGTACGATGGATACAGGATGCCGGTTGTGATCAATTTAAATTGCACAGATGGAATTGTCCTCATAATGTTTGAGCATTTAAAAAGAACTAATACTTTTTTTATATGTAATGATGGTTTCATTAGAAAGTTTCGAATGGACTCTATACGCCACTATTCAATTCAATTATATATACCTTCTCTCTGTACCTCCTGTCTCCTCGTCTCTCTTTCTCTCTCTATGTCTCCTTTCTATCACTCACTCTCTTTTAATTCCTTTCTCTCTTTCCGTCTTTCTCTTTCTCTCTCTCTCTCTCTCTCTCTCTCTCTCTCTCTCTCTCTCTCTCTCTCTCTCTCTCTCTCTCTCTCTCTCTCTCTCTCTCTCTCTCTCTCTCTCTCTCTTTCTCTGCCATCCTCCCCCCCCTCATTCCATTTTTTTTCTCAATTTATTAATATTTCTTCTAAAAAAAAATAAAAACAAACAACAACAAAAACAAAAACTACACAAAAGCACAATCGTGTAAACACAAACGCCAACTAGAGAGCGTGCAGTCTAGAATTAGATTTTCAAACTAAATTAACGAATGAAATAGGAAAAGTAGAGAAAAAGAAAAACAACACACAAAAAAACGCGGAAACACCTCCCCGCCACCCTGACTGCACCTGTCCCCTGCTCTGTTTCAAAGCGTAACAATGAATGGCTCTTTTTCCTTTTTTTAATTTCCTATAAAGCAAAGCTCAATTTTGTCTTTTGTATCTTTTAACTTTCCGAATCAAATGCGTCGTTTGGGTTTTATTACCTTTATTATCGTGTTGTTTTCTCTTTCATCTAAATGCCTATATGTGCGCTATGAATGCTGTATTTCTCTATTACTACGAATGATTGTGACTCTCAGGGTTTCTATAGAAAGTGCTTCATGTTCAAACTCACTACAACAATTATTGTGGTTGTGTTGCTGACGCTTTGGCCTTGAAAGCTTCCCTGGACTGAGTTTTTTTTCCCCTACATCCTCACCCTGTCTTTATCTGCTTGTCTGTCTCTCACTCTCTGTGCCTCTCTCTCTCTCTCTCTCTCTCTCTCTCTCTCTCTCTCTCTCTCTCTCTCTCTCTCTCTCTCTCTCTCTCTCTCTCTCTCTCTCTCTCTTCTCTCTCTCTCTCTCTCTGTCTCTCTCTCTCTATCTCTCTCACTCTCTCTTTCTCAACGTTTGGTTGACAGACAAGTCTGTTGCTATACTGAATGGATTACCTTAAAGTAGTTCACTCTATTTTTAGTGAAACGACTAACAATTAATAGTAACGCCCCCTTTTCACTGTTAGCAACCGGACTAAATGAGAATTCCATAAAATCTAAAAGGATTTGTGAAATGTCTAAACTGAATTTCTCCAGAAGACCTTCAAAACCGCATCAGTAGAAATACATGTAATGATAATTTGCATATTATTTCGACACAGTCGTGTTTTATCATCATAGAATCTAATACATGCATGCTTTACATTTTTTACTCTCTCTCTCTCTCTCTCTCTCTCTCTCTCTCTCTCTCTCTCTCTTTCTCTCTCTCTTTCTTTCTCTAGCTCTCTCACTCATTTTTTTTTACTTATCACTCACACACACATACATACACATTACCTTTCCATCCTAAAATTATTTTTTTTTGTGTGTAAACACATCTGGCTAATTTAATTTATTCTACTGTGAGTCTATGGCTCTATTTCAACAAATGAAAACCAGTTCTCCTCTCACGCCAATCGTGTTTGGTTGACAGACAAGTCTGTTGCTATACTGAATGGATTACCTTAAAGTAGTTCACTCTATTTTTAGTGAAACGACTAACAATTAATAGTAACGCCCCCTTTTCACTGTTAGCAACCGGACTAAATGAGAATTCCATAAAATCTAAAAGGATTTGTGAAATGTCTAAACTGAATTTCTCCAGAAGACCTTCAAAACCGCATCAGTAGAAATACATGTAATGATAATTTGCATATTATTTCGACACAGTCGTGTTTTATCATCATAGAATCTAATACATGCATGCTTTACATTTTTTATATCTCAATATTCATCATGCTTTTTATTGTTATTGTTGGTGTGTTGTTGATTTAGTTGCCAATGATGATGGCGATGCTCTAGATAGTATTTTGGCGTGTCAAGAAACATAATTAGTTATACATCACGGGTGAAAGTAACAGAATTCATTAGCAGCATTTTGATTAATAAATTCCAATATCGTCATTAGTTAGAAAAAGAGGAAAAACAGTGTTACTTATAATTTTATCTTTGGGTTTAATTAATTGTATCAATCAGAAATTAGAAATCATGTCATGTTTTACTGTAACAAAACATATATATTTTTTAGTGTACAGGAATAGCGTCAATCTTTTTAGATAGTAAAACTTGAAACTTTTATAGTTATAATCTTATGAGACGGGATTCTTTGTAATTATACTCCTAAAGAAGAACACACTGATGATCAATGCTGCCGATAAGGCTGCATAGTTTTTAGTTCGTGACGATCCCCCGAACTCCAGGTGGGTACCAAGCGTGCCGTCCTAGCTACCCTCTCTACATTGTTACCCAATCGTTGCGTAATGGGCGGCCGTCCGTGCACAGAACAAGCGACACTGGAGACGCCCAGCATGGGCTCTATCGATTGATAATTATTGCCCCTTTTCACCGTTGAAGAACTACTTTGTTCCAGGGTGACAGTCCACGGACTGCCAGCTGAGAGCTGCGCGCGCAATGGATGGACAATCGATAGTTTTCCCACTCACATCGATCAAGTCCATGCTATGGAGTTAGAACTTTAATGTAATTGGAAATCACAGCTATCATGGAAAGAGAATGACTGCGCAGGTTGATATTTTGCCTGGATGAAATAAAAAAAAAAATTTATAGTCTGGATGAAAATGATGTATTTTAATAGAATTTAAGGTTTCCGATGTAGACTGGCTTGTAATGAAGACTAATGAAACGTTTTTAAAGTTGTTGTATCAAAGTATAGGAGATAACATTGTAAGCATGATTTAGGTAATAAATTCGATATTTTTACGAGATTTTAACAAACAAGGTCAATAATACATGAGCTTTATATACTGGTACTGGTTTAGTCCTATACGGGATGAATAACCTGGTGCAGATTGTAGCGAATTTATAAAACCATGCAAGTGTTGGGCCGAGAAAGGATGCTTTTTAATGTTTTTATTTATACACATTATATCTAGATAGCTACTTTTACGTTTCTTTTAGGGGGCGCGGTGGCCCAGGGGTAGAACATCGGCTTCCGACGCAAAAGGTCGCGAGTTCGAATCCTGGCTGTTGCAATCCCTACTGGTTGGGTCGGTGTCAGTATAATGTGACCGTCTGAGACAGGAGTCATGGTATCCCCACCCTGTCTCGTGTGTGGCAGCACATAAAATTGTCAGACGTCCGTCTTGGAGCCCGTCCACGATATAGCCTATAAGTTGCTGACGTTGGACGTTAAAACCCAACCAACCAATCAACCAACGTTTCTTTTAAAAGAATACCGGTACAATTAAAATTATCATGCTACCAGTGAAGTGTTAATACATGTATGCTTTTTATAAATTTGAATAATAACTATTGTGCATCTACAGTGCCTTATAACCAGCTTAATATTAAATATTCTTATTGTTTATAAATATGTAAAGAGATATTCCACTATATTTGCATACATTACCTTATCGCCATATGTTTTAGAAACATGTAGCGAATAGGTATTGTCTTCCTACCTTGCTCCGTACCAATATAACCACGATAACAATTTTCCTTGGAAGGACGATAAAAATGTATCTTATCTTTTCTTATCTTATCTTATCTTTTCTTATCTTATTTCTTATTTTCTTTTCTTATCTTATTTCTTATCTTATCTTATCTTATCTTTTCTTATCTTATTTCTTATCTTATCTTATCTTATCTTATTTCTTATCTTCTCTTTTCTTATCTCATGAATGTGTATACCCTTAATAAATATCTGTAAAACATAACACGAATGATGATGAATTATAAAATGCGATTTTGGATTTTTTTAATTTTTGAAATATCTATTTTCAATATAGGATAGCAAGAATCAGTACTTTGAATTAAGAAAGTAGTTGATAAAAAGAGACAAGAAAACTAGAGAGAAAGAAAAATAAAACACAACGCCCATTAATATACGTGTACCAAAATATAATAGGTAGTGGTTTAAAAGATAGCGGCGTGCAAAGTTATCATTGAATACAAGACGCATTCCATTAGGGGACTTTCAATCGATATGAAAAAAAAGTCTATAAAAAATAAATGTTTCTTAGTCACAAGTATAAACGTAGTCTTTCAGGTCTTCTTTAGTCTGTTTATTTTAGAGTATTGCTCGCGCCTACCAGATAAAGATCAATATGATAAACTTTATGATAAATAAACAGAAAAAGAAGATGTGTGCAATAATAGAATAAAAAAACATGGAAACCAAACACAGAAACAACAATGCACATGAAAACAGAAACGAAAATACAAGAACAACACAACAATAGCATCAACAACAGTAGCCACCAACACCAACATCAATATCACCACCATCTCCACCAACAAAGTCTTGCTTTCAATTAAAAAATGTTAGAACGATAAAACATAATAGATGCGCTCTAATTCATCTCACTAAGTCATAAAACACTGCAGTTCTGACAGGTCTATGATCATCTTATTTCATATACAGATACCTATACTTAAGTTTATACGGGGAAGGGCTGGGTTTTTGTGTTGTTGTTTTTTGTTGTTTTTTTTGTCTAAATATTAATTTTCGCTGTAAGGTGTTTGAATGCAGAAAAAAATTATACCCTAACAATTCTAAGAACAAAATAAAATTAAAGACAATGTCGACAACAGCAAGCAGGCACAAACAACAACTGCAATAGGGAGCACTCGCAAAGAAGGAAAGGGCGTAGTTTTTAAAAATTCATTAACTACAAAGTCGTTAAAAGATCAAGCCGTCAAAACAATACCAATGGCACTATTACATGCAGGAAGGCTAAAATGAAGTTAGTCCTTTTTTATACGAAAAAAACAAACATTTAGACCTCCATCGGATGTAGGAAAAGATAGTCTCAAGTAATCTCAGACTTTATGCGACTTTGCTTTCTTGAAGACTTTGCTAACTCCAGAAGATGGTTAGACATTAGGACTAATAGATAAGATCTTGAAGATAAGATCAGATGGGAAACTGAATATGAAAGCGCTGTTCTTTTGCGACAAATCACTCAAGGTCTAAAAATAGAACCAACATCACGCGCATGCACGTATGTTTTGGCAAGAGTCCAACATAGCGTGTATGAAGATTCTTTAGTAGAGTTTGAGTTTCAACAATGGTTTACTATGGATCCCTAAATACGTTGGTCGTGTGGTGAATGGATTGTGTCAGGGCTATTTTTAGCCCATACGATAAGGCAAGTTCCAACAGGTTTTGGCCTCATGACGCCCATTTACCATAGGCCTAGGGCTGTAATGACAATCAGGCTCTCTCAGTTCAACATGCATCGCTGTGTCTTGTGGGCGGATTTCAGATAATAGTAAACTTCTAAATAAGAAATCATTTAGATACTAAAATATTGCTGTGGTAATTTAATCCTGTTGTTTTAATTGGTTGAGTGTTCATTTTTAGAAAGATATTGGTAAATCTACAGCATAGTTGATTCAATTTTGGTGAAGAATTAATCATTTTAACTTGATATAGTTTGCCAGATTTATGTTACAAAATTAATAGTATTTCACTGTTTTGAGGAGAAGAATATAGACAACCGGAAATTTAAATTTAGTCAAGGGATTGATAATAATATGCTCGAAAATGGAACTAAAATCGAGTGTTCGTTTTAATTTCTTTTTATTTTATTTTTTCAATCAATAAAGCCAAACATCAAATCACAGCACTACGGTTTATCCCACTAAAGTATTATCAATGTTCACGAGAATCAGGGTAGATCTAGAGTTCTGAAAAATGATTTCCTGTTGAATATTTAAATTCAATACATAAAATGGATATCACCTGTGGCAAATGAGTATGCCATAAAACTCATGGTTTGAAATTGTTTCTAAGCTTCGGCTTGAAACCAACAATCGCAATCTAAAATCTGCATTATTATAGATCTCGGTCTAGACCACAATCAAATAAATACAGTTCTAATTCTCGATTGTAACGATGAGTCGCCGCCTATGGATTACCGTACATCAGATGGATATCCCATACATACAAGACACTTTGGATGGATACCCCATACATACAAGGCAATTTGGATGGATATCCCATACATACAAGACACATTGGATGGATATCCCATACATACAAGACACATTGGATGGATATCCCATACATACAAAAACACTTTGTTCTAGCGAGCTCGGATCATCAATCACTGCAGAAATACGTGAGTCTCGGTATAGTTTAGTTTGTACATTATCAATTTCTTGTTTCCTCCAGTACGTGTCCGTTAAAGTGTTTACGTATGAACCTAGTCAAACTTTATACTGTACATTTGGTTTTATTTTTTCTAACCCATCAATGTTGTACCATATTCGAATAATTTTACATTGAAAGACGTATACTGTGGAATAAACTTGTGGACATCATCTAAATCTGATATTTTGAACAGTAAAAACTTAAATTAACTCCTTAATTAATGGACAGTCATTCTATTTCTAAACATACATTGAATACCCGTTTAGAGCATTCTACTATAAACAATGGCTTCTCTCTCTCTCTCTCTCTCTCTCTTCCCC
>RQTK01000183.1:374159-401659 GCA_003991915.1 Elysia chlorotica
TATATATCTATCTATCTATCTATCTATCTATCTATCAATCCCGCTCTCGCTCTCTCCGTTTTTCTCTCCCCCCTCTCTGCTTGTCTTTTTTTCTTTCTTCTTCTTTTTCTTCTTCTTCTTCTTCTTCTTCTTCTTCTTCTTCTTCTTCTTCTTCTTCTTCTTCTTCTTCTTCTTCTTCTTCTTCTTCTTCTTCTTCTTCTTCTTCTTCTTCTTCTAATGTGACTGGCTGAGACAGGAGTCATGGTATCCCCGCCCTGTCTCGTGTGTGGCAGCACATTCAATTGTCAGACGTCCGTCTTGGGGCCCGTCCACAATATAGCCTACTTCTTCGCCTTCTTCGCCTTCTTCGCCTTCTTCTTTTATTCTCATTCTTTTTTCGATTTTTGTTTTGCATTATACAATGTACGCAAATTATCCAAACGCTGGTACCCGCGTCAAATATTGGCCCAGAGAAATACATGCCCAAGGGTTACTATACGTTAGGGCGCTGTCCTTGGAGTGGAGGAACACTGATTGGACATCTGTGAAATTTCCCTGTGGTATCAAGAACTATGACTTATGCAACGATAAGAAGGATAGTTAATCTTTCCCGGTTACCGCGTCCAACAGACCCACCCTCGACGTATAAGGATACAAGTAACCAGTAGCGGCAAAGGATAATTAACAATTTTCACATCAATTTGTTTCGAGTGGACATACAATCTTTAGCTCTAATGACTAAAAATGACAATCGCCATGGTTTAAATAGTTCTATGCATCACTGTTAAAGCAAAGGTGCTAACTAAAAAATATATCAACAGTGTCCTTTTTGTATTAATCAACACTAGATAACACTTTCTTCGTTGTAAATACTAAGAGATTAGACCCACTTGATGAGCATAAAAAAGGTTTTAAAATAGCAGCAAAAAATAATGACTATATATATGTGTGTGTGTATGTGTGTGTGTTACCTCCCGCCCCCCCCCCGAAAACAGTTGTGAATTTAATGCAGGGCCTTGAAAAGAGCTACCTGTTGCGCTGTGTTTGTTTACAGCTCATTGTCTGGCTAGCCCCGTTGTTGCTCACCTTGACACCAATGAGCGGGGTCGATACGAGAGACGCTCACTCTGTCAATAGCGATAATCACCCCGCGCGGCCTTGTGTTTACTCTACCTCAACCACAAAGCAACCCCACACAGCGCATATTGATACGTAAATTCTGCGGTCATGCCATTCTGTTCTTGTGTCTGCTGCAGCCATTATTCCTACTACATGTACTATCCCTGCGATAAGTCTTACAATAACAACGGTAACAAAAAGTACTACTACTACTACTACTACTACTACTACTACTACTACTACTACTACTACTACTACTACTACTACTACTACTACTACTACTACTACTACTACTACTACTACTACTACTACTACTACTACTACTACTACTACTACTACTACTACTACTACTACTACTACTACTACTACTACTACTACTACTACTACTACTACTACTACATACGTAGAAAGTATTGTACTTATGTTTTTGTGTGACTGTATTTTTTTTCCTCTTGTTTTGTTCAATTTTTTGCTTGAGCTCGGTATTTTTCTTTCCTTGTTCATGTAGTGATAGATTTATGTATCGTCGATATATCCCGTAAACTAAACATCTCTTTCATCAGTTCATCACTTCCTATTTTCTTTTATGTGAAGGTATCAGTTACATTCCGTCTGTCCGCGTTTGTTTTGCACCCTGTAGAGCTGGTGGCATCTGTTTTCAGTCGTGCTATCTGAAAGGAATACAAGCTTGGGGTCCTGATGTTGGTTAGGGCCATGCATTTTGAAGAACTGCTTGAGGTGATAACAAGGCCGGCAGTTCCTCATCACCAAGTGTCCGGCACTATCCCCCGGCTCACCAGTGCCCAGTCGAGCCTTGTGCCCGGTAGCCAGGGTCCTGCAATCGTGCACCATCTGGTCAGAAGTTTCCCGTGTGTTTGGGTTTTCCCGGTGGCTGGTCATGGAGCGGTGAGGAGATAACCCTACAAACAAGGGGGGAAACACCGGCTGCCTTAGGCCTGAACTCACAAACAAGGCAAGGCAGCTTCACATGGTGTTAATGGCCTTATTTACAGTTCCTGCCGAGATGGACATGTTGTTTAGTATCTAGGTCTATTCTTCTTTTTTTAGTATAAGACAAAAAGACTAAGGTAGATTTAAAAGATAATTGAAACCAAAGGTTGGAGGTGGAAGATCAGTTGAACGGTGTCGGAGACCAATGAATTCGCCCTCAAAAAGACATGCAATTTGTTCGTCTATTGGGGGAAAGAGGGGTAATGTTTACACAGTTATACTCGTCCAGCAAGCATAAAAGATCAATACAAAGTACTGTTCAGAGATGGGAATCCGTATTTTAAAATGTTGACTTTGTCCAAGCCACTTCGCGAAATTTCCTTTCATTTACACCATTAATGTTTTCATATTTGGGTATTTTATAATTTCCGTTTTTCTGTCGTTATGTATCTTTGCTGTTTGTTTGTTTGTTGTTTTTGTGTTATTTAATTTTAAATTAATACAATGAGTACTTTAATTGAGCTCTAAGATTCATAAACTCGATTTTACCGATGAGAAAACAAAATTTAAAAAAAAAAGAAGCGCATAAAAATATCACAGTTTTTCAGGATATTTGGTCGCAATTTCTAAATACATTATTGAAGGCGTGTGCCAGTGTTTGTTAGCACTGATCTAATCACCCGTTTGTCTCTGCTCATGGGTTGTCCGGGTCTGATACCATATCTTATGAGTCTTCCCTGGTGTCAGAGACTTTTTAGAAACTAATGTGACGATCCATATTGCTTGGGCTATAAATTGCGTCTATCCATTAAACACATTTCTGAATTTTTTTTTCTTCTGCCTCTCCTAACCTTGCTGTTTAACATATAGGGGGAAATAGGAAACAATTTATCAATCATTAACCTTTCTTTAGCAATGCGTAGATACCGGATCTAAGCAAATTGTTGTGTGTTTTTTTTTTTTTTGGCCACACAAGCGATCAAAAAGAAAGAATAGCGTATCCACCTGACATTCAGCATGCAGCTATCTTTGGATGATATCCACCACCGCTAGTAAAAAAATATAAAAATAACATAGTTCATGAAACATTCGTCAATTTCTGTTGCCACAGTCGAACCCTGAAATCTACTCCGCCTTGTACTAGGTAGGGCAATAGTCATATCCTGAAATCTACCCCACCTTGTACTAAGTAGGGCCATAGTAAAACCCTGAAATCTACCCCGCCTTGTACTAGGTAGGGCCATAGTCATACCCTGAAATCTACCCCGCCTTGTACTAAGTAGGGCCATAGTAAAACCCTGAAATCTACCCCGCCTTGTACTAAGTAGGGCCATAGTTGAACCCTGAAATCTACCCCGCCTTGTACTAAGTAGGGCCATAGTTGAACCCTGAAATATACTCCGCCTTGTACTAAGTAGGGCCATAGTTGAACCCTGAAATATACTCCGCCTTGTACTAGGTAGGTCCATAGTTGGACCCTGAAATCTACCCAGAAATATACTCCGCCTTGTACTAGGTAGGTCCATAGTTGGACCCTGAAATATACTCCGCCTTGTACTAGGTAGGTCCATAGTTGGACCCTGAAATCTACCCAAGCGTGTACTAGATATGGCCATTGGACAAGATGCACAACAATTATTCCTTCAAGTTGGCATAGATTTCGATGAAGTTTGCTACAATCTTAGCAGTCATACGGAAAGGTTTTGGTAAGGAAAAATTTTGAAATCCCTGCAAAAAACGTGTTTGCTCATATCAGTAGTCGTTACAGCCGATATTAAAAGATTAGGGTGTATAAATAAGGTCATAAAAGTATATTATTTAATGCAATGCCGTTATCTTGGTACATAACCTGTGAAACGGGTATATGCATTGTAACTAACTAACTAACCATCTATAGTATAACCTGTGCCAAAAATCCATTTTAAAAGCCTTGACTCTCTATCTAGATTTTCGTTTTAAAGCGAGCAGTTATGTAAAAGAAAATACAAAAAGAAAAAGAAAAGCAAAAAAGTATGCCACAGGTTTATTGCATTTGAAAATTGCTAATTTTCTTATTCCTTTTTTTTTTTTTTAACCTTTTTTTTTTAAACTATTATTTATCAAAATGAACATATTTTTTTTTACCTTTTTCGCTCTAACTTCTAAGGGAAGTGTGCTGATATTTCTATGTTTCTGGTTCAGAGTTTAATATTTCTACCTAACTGCGCATTACAGACTAATATCATTTGGCATTTTGAGTCGACATGTTTGAGACGGTGAGTATTAATAACTGAATAACTCCAGATTGTCTGTGCTATTTGTAGATGTTCAAGTATTCTATCTGAGCGCAGTGAGTCCCTGCGGTCTGGGTCACTGTGACTCTGGACACCCAATCTCAAACCTTTTTTTCCTGCGCATTATTTTGTTTGTGCGAGATTGATATTCGTGTGAGCGAAGGGGATTCGGTGAGGGGTTAACACCAGTGCAGGCTAGTGCTTACATAGAGATTCCTCCAAACTGATTGTTTTCACAGGGTCGGCGATATAACAGTAAAAACGTATTTTAAAAATACCCAGAATCTTCGATTTTTCCATGGAGACTTCTTCGTCTTTCCATGATCATGGCGATAGTTGAGGAAATCTCTGTGAGCGCATTTTAGAGCGTGAAGCGGCCAAGTGTCAGCGCGAGGAGTCTGGCCGGCTGCTGCTCCCAAAACTCTTAGAAATTTTTATTAGTTGGACGGGACATTCCTTCTCATGCGCTCACCTTCATTTTGTGAGTTACGAGAATCCAAAAGCTGTGGTGCATTCTTAATAATGTGGGAAATTTTTTAGTTATAACATTGATGTCTAATTCCTCAATGTTATCAGTTCGTTTATTGCTTTTTTTTTTATTCACAAAAACAAAACCTTTAAATAGATGTTTTATTTAAGTTCGAAGTGCATTTGAGGGTTTCTAAAGTGGGCAGCTTTCACTTAAATTTAAGTATGTTCCTATTGTTTTAATCCCTTTAAAATAAGAAAAATTAGTCCAAAAGTTTAACCCAATCAAAATGATTTATGCGAAAAAAAAAACTCTCTACCCCTCAAAGGCCTTATCAGAATCAAAGTGCATTGACCTGAGTTGGATTAGAACTTCAAAGAATACAAAAAATAGACGCTAGTTATTACTTGTTCCTTTGACTCTTCTTACCTTTCTATCTCTGTAATTCCTTTAGACCCAGGTTCCCCCATCAGTTATCACCTCCATCTCCCAGTGAGATACCAGAAGGATTGCCGCTATCTGGGTATGTGGGTTATAAGATGAGCGGAGGATACACGGCAGAGATAATGGAAGGCAGGGCCGGAGAAGAAAGGGAAAGGAAGCGGCGGTCCATCAACGCCCCGAGATGTGCAGCTCTGGGGTTTAGCGCGTGAAAACATGCGCTGCCTGGTGCTGCAGCCGGCGCCAGCGTGATAATGGCCGATGGTTATGGTGATGATGAGAGGAACATGACGGCGATGATCGTGGTGCTGCTTCCCCTGCTGATGGTGTTGATGCCGCCTTGTTTTCTGGCTTGTAAGCCTGCGTTGTTCTACCCGTGCTGGAGATGTTAGGGTCGTCCATGGCAAGGTAGAGTTGACCTCACAGCTAGTCGCCGCAGGGCATCTAAATAAACACCCGTGCTGCCAGAAGTTAATCTAGCTACCGGTATAAACACTGCTTCCATTTTTTCCAAATGCTTTGTACTGTGGGTTGTTTTTTATTTCCTTTACACTAGTCTTTGGATTCTTTATTCTTTATGCAAACCTGTTTTTGCACTCCCGGCTAAATACGAACAGTTTAAATTAGGAAACCATAAGTTGAATCCTGCTGTGTATTAATATTAGCTTATAAGCAATTTAGCATTGTGTAATCACAGTAATTGGACCTATCCATTGTTTCTTATTTAATGTCCATCGTCAGCAATTGGGATATATGAAACGAATCCCAAAACTAACTGGACGATTTTTTGCGCTGCCACTCAGAAATACAGAACAGGGACACCAGCAGGACTTCTGTTTCTCCCGGTCACATTATGCTGAAACAGACCCAACCAGTTCGGAACAAAGTGGGGATATAACCGGGAACCTGCCGAATATAACACGCGCGCTTTATCATTCAGCCACCTCTATCACCTTTCTATTGCTTTTATCTATTGTTTATTTAGGACTTAGTTTTATGAGTCATGATGATCAGAAATTTTTTTTAGGTCAGGATATTGAGTTAAATGTTCCAAAATGTGTTTAAGTTACTTAATAAAAGTATCGTAAAGGTACACTCGGAAATTACCGAAAAACATTTGCTCTACAGTAAACTATCTACTCTTTGGTGTCTCAAGTTGTCCCATTGCGATTATATTTGAAAATATCTCCATCTCTCTCTTTCCCTCTTCTTGTCCGCCTGCCTATTTGTCTGTGTTTCTTTGTCTGTCTGTCTGCCTGCCTGTCTGTCTCTGTCCCTATCTATCTCTCTCTTCCTCTCTCACACACACAAACATACACACACACACATACATGATAATACCCCAGCACTTGAAGTTTTTCTCCTCTACTAGCCAATAATATTAGAGAAGGCAAAAAAGTGTTGCTCAGCACAGTTACAAGAAATAAAACTAAGAGCACGGAAAGCTTTCCCATTTCTTTTTTCCGTAATTAAAACACCGCTAGTGACGTTGTAGACAAAATGTTCTGGTCGAGCACACTGGGCCCGTCTGGATCCTCACGTCCATTCATTGATGCTGCTAGCGGCAGTTACGCACCTGAGTCCTGAAATATGTTTGGAAAGAGAAAGGATGTGAAGCTCGAACGTCTTTTATGTGTAAAGGGAGAGGAAAGGGGGGGGGGAGCTCAGAGCAGATCGAAACTGATCGTAACCCAAATTAAACACAAGACACCGAGGCCTGCGATTGAAGGCTTTTGAAGGGCTAGAAGACTTAGTATGATAGATTTCGATTTCTCCGACAGCTAACGAAAATGACTAAGGAAATGTTGCTTGAAGTTGATTCCAATTAGGATGTTTTGATTTTCTCTTTCAAGTTTTGCAAATGTACAGCATCCAAAAATGACGCACTGTTTTTTTTTTCTGCTGCTCTGCTTTTATAATCTTTAACCCCAGACTAATTTATATGTGAAATATGGTTGTCACCCCCTTTGAGATTATATTGGATATGAAGCAACAATACTTTTGGTGTCAAATTCGTTCCTCCGTGTTTTATGAAAACTAGGGGCTTTATTTACATAACAATCTGTCTATGGTATCTATTTTTCTGTGATTTATTCCTTTCATATAATTAATTACGAAAGAGTAGGAAAGTTCCTGAAATGAGTGACTTAATCAGCACTTCAAAGCTTACATTCGCCGATTTTGGCTATTTTTAAATACCTTTCTCTGAATGTGGGCTTCGCGTTTCTTTGTGATAAATGACTTCAGTAAAAATCAAAAATAAAGTCTGATGCTCCGGTTTCAGTTATGCATGCCTGTTGTTGCTTGTTGTTTCTTTGTTTTATTTTTTACTCTGTGGTAAATGACACACATCTGTTAAAATTGAATATTATTTATGAACATGTAAACATTTTTATTTTTTTTAAAAATGCTCATCTTGCAGTGTTGGTTTATTGGTAAAACAATTCGGGGCGTTGACAAGTAGGTGGAATACAATGTGATATTGAAGTGAAAAACTAGCACAGAGTCGCCATTGTTGATAATCCATTTCGCTCCCTGTTTGTCTCTATCAACCAATTCCACAATAGCTGAAAAGAGCTGTGTGTTCGGGCAGTAAATATTATGCTTGTGAAAAGCCTTTATTTGTTTTCCTCATCAAACAGTTCGCCTTGCGGATTTGGACTTGCCGGGGAAAATTATTATTTGAGGGAATATGATAGAGAGAGGCAGAGAGAGAGAGTGTGTGTGTGTGTGAGAGAGAGAGAGAGAGAGATAGAGAGAGAGAGACAAAACTAAAGACAGAAACAGAGAGAAACTTGTAGGGACAAAGAAAGATAGGACAGCGAGAAGAGATAAATACAGAGATAGAGAGAGGGGGAAGAGAGAAAGAACATAGACACCGAGAAAGATAAGAGAGTGGTGCAGGCAGACGAACATGGAGGGAGAGAGAATGGTTGAAGGTGAGAGGTAATATAAGAGAGAGAGAGACAGAGAGACAGAGAGAGACAGAGAGAGTGAAAGAGAGAGAATGAGAGAGAGAGAGAGAGAGAGGAGTGATTGGGAAATTATATCATCATCATAGGGCGCAGTGTCGGTTGTCGTTGGTGACCATGTCTCCCCACATCTATCTGTCCTCGCATTTCCCAATAAGATCGATCCCTTTTGCTTCCGCCGATCTATCTTTCCAGTCCTGGCAAAATATTTTGTTTCTCCTCTCTATTAAATAGCATTGTTATTGCAGTTGCTGCAATGTCACTAGGGTTAACAAAGTGAGCCGAGGATCATGTTCTCTGATGAGTCAAATCTCCCTTTTTGCTTAAACATATTAAAAAGGAACGATATATTTGTCTTAACTGTATACCAGTCGCCTGATGTTTGTATTACTCTATACGCTTCACATCGGGACAAGTAATTGTGTCTAATGCAAAAACAATGCTGAGAACTTAAAAGGGTAACAGTGAACGCTGATACCATCGGACATGGTCTTGACATTCTTCTGAGGTGAATTGGGCACAAAGGCGGGAGTTTGGTGATTTTAAAGGGGTGTATCCTAGCAATATTATACATCTGTTTGTTTGGTTGTTGTTGTTTTATTTAACAATATCGTGATCGTTGCCTTAAAAAAGCTGATGAGAAAGATCTTGATATTATTCCTGGTCCTTTTAGTTGAGTTAAGTTGGTTGTGCAACATCCAGCGCCAGCACTACATAGGCTATACGTCTCACAACGTTATGTGTTGCCACATACGATACGTGGATTTCTGTCTCAACCAGTCGCATAATACTGACAGCGACCCAACGAGCAGGGGACAAACATTTGGACAAATAAAATTGTTACCCATCATGGGTATCGAACCGCGGACCTCTCGATTGGGAGACCAACGATCTAATACTTGAACCAGATACACTCCCTCCTTTTCCTTATCAGAAAACACGCATTCTTCTGACTGATTCACATTGGGTCAACGTCCTCAGTGCATCTTATTTTTTTAATTTTTTTTTTTTTGAACGTTCAAAACTGTAGTTTAAGTGTACAAAAGAGTGAGTTTGCCAACCAGACTGAGAACAATGAAATGTTTTGTGTGGTCACCGTTTTTATATGCAAGTGAAACATGGACATTAAGTAAGTCTATAGAGAAGAGAATAGATGCCTTGGAAATGTGGATGTATAGGAGAACGAACAGAATTTCTTGGAAAGAACTGATAAGGTGACAAATAAGGAGGTCTTGGATAAAGTTGGCATGCAGAAACTAGAACTGCTGCAACTAATCCAAAGAAGAAAACTGGCTACTATGGCCATATAAGAAGACACTGCAGCATCCAGAAAAGAGTTGTGGAGGGCAGGGTTGAAGGGAAGCGTGGTAGAGGAAGGAGGAGGCAGTCGTGGCTTGCCAACATACAGGAGACATCCCAGTTACGACTGAGTGTAGCCTGTGAAGCAGCCTTGGACCGTGAAAGATGGCGCCGAATGACAGCCCACCTCGGAGACGGGACGGCACAGCGATAGATAGATAGATCCTGAATCCTTGTTTATGTTTTTTTTTTTAGTTGGGTTTTTCTGTGTGTGAGTTTTTTTTTCTGGTTATTTTTTTTTAAACAGGCTCGTTGGTAGCAGGTGGCTCAAATTACGTGCGCTATATATGGTACACTGGGTTCTAAAAGGTTAATTAATAATCTTTTTTTTTAATCCTACCCGGAAAATGCGGGCTACATAAACGCAATTACGCTCATACTTATTATAGCTGGGTTTTTGTTGTTGTTGTTTTGTTGTTTTTTTAAGTCAATAGGAAATAATTATTACAACAAGTTCAGCGGTCTCAGTTCCAAAGGATTCGAAATTTTTAGTGCAGGTTAGATTCTAAATTTAATACAAACTTTTAATATAATACAACTTTTATGTGGTGGATAATATCATTTCTGATTTCGAAGTGCGTCAGTTTTATAATTTAATTTAATTTACAAAGGAACAGAAAAAAAAAGCAATTAAATAATTAAAGTTTTAAGGCATGTGAAAACATCATAGGATCATTTCAGTTAATATAAAAATGAGTAAATTTAAATGCACGTTGACAGATACAAGTTCTATTACTTTAGTTTAAAAAACAGTACATGTACCAGACAAATTTAAAGCCTTGCTGCGTTTTAAAGAAGGGTTTAAACAATTGTGAAATATAGACATTCAAAATAATTTATTGATTTGCAATGAGACGCAACACCCATAATCGCGCTTTTGCCTTTTCCCCTCTGTGTCCGTATAATGTGATCAACTACGACATAGGGGTACATCAGCGCTCTGTCTCCATGAGGTAGCGCATATGACATCGATTGTGGAACCCGTCCGCGATATAACTTATTTACTGCCCATTTTCATAAGAGGCTATTTTACATTTTTGGCGTGAATTTTACCTTGAGATTTTGAAATTATTGGAATCGGCAATGTCGATGGTCTTTTTTTTCAGATTGTCTTATTAAACGCGAAGCTTTCTCCAATTAACAAACTTTGGTCAGCTTTGTGGACTTCATATAAGTCCTAATTCTGTTAATCTTGGGCTCCTCATATTGCAGATAACTAAATAAAACAAAAATCTATCATATAATATGTTAATGAGTTTAAACCTTTTATTTAATACTTAGCCTCCATAAACCTCTATTGTAAGCCATTATAAAATAATGCAAAGATACACTAACATGCAGAATTGGATTGGGTAAATTTATTATTGTTCAGGCACAAATAAAGAAGGCCCACATTAAAATACGCTTTATCTTATTGTAAAGCAACACTCACGGATTTCATCTTGGCTGTCTAAAAAAAAGGATCATCTGTAGAAATTCTCTGTGGTCTGGAAAAAAAAGTATTTAACGTTGACACAGGATCGCTGAAATTTTCTCTGGATATCTCAAGCCTTGTGTTTTCTCACAGGATGGATCAAAACACCGCACAGACAGTGAGAGAGAGAGAGAGAGAGAGAGAGAGAGAGAGAGAGATAGAGATAGAGAGAGGGGGGAGAGGAACAGGACAGACAGACAGGCAGACAGCTAGAGACAGCGATACAGCGAGAGGGGGGGTATAAATGACTCCCTGTGATGGATATTGCAGAAGTCCCTCCATTGTCTTGGGCGTGTAAATGAGAAAATATCCCTAGAACGCAGGACAGGTAAACAAATGCCGAACTTTGCTCTTATTTTTTTAGTCTTTTTCTTCTTTTCAATTTATGCTATGCTATATTTTAGCTGTTAATCGTTGTTCAGTTTTTTTTTTACAGATTGGAATAGATCACCCTAAAAGTAAAAGTACACTTGTCCATTCGCATTTTCGTATATATTGATGTAAAAGAAAAACATGAATTAAATATCGATTTATAATGTTCAGTTCTCGAAAAAGGGTACCAGAAGAAAAATAGACGTTGAAAAAAAAAGAAAATTGGTTTTAATTGGTTGTTGTTGGGTGTTGTTGTTTTGTTTTGTTTTTTTTTGTATTTTCTGTTGTTATTGGGTTTTTTTTCTTTTTGGTGGGATTTTTTTTTAAATTCAGAGCTTGCTGCTGAAATGATTGAAGGGTAGTGAGGCTTCTTGTTTTGTTTTGTTTGTTTCTCTGTGACAAGGGGTGGGGTGTTGTTGTTTTGTATTGACGCTGTTGTTGGTGCTGTTTTTTTTTTTTTTGTCTATTTTTTTCTTGGGGGTTTTGCCTCTTTGTTAAATGTAAGTGGTATTAAAAAACTTTTAGAGTATAACCAGACACTTAATATTTAGTATTCATACTCTTTGGTATAACCAAGGGAAGACATCTTTTAATAGCGCACCTTCTATCACTATCATGTGTTTTAATAAGAGGGTATCTGAATCATTTTGACTACATTTCTAATGTGGCGGTGCGTGTCTGTGTTTTTGAATGGGTATCTAATTTCCGCAGGTAGGTAGGTCTACGTATGCATTAGTCTGTCTGTAACGGCTAAGATCGACACTGTCTTGGTAACTTGAGAAATTACTTTAGTCAGCATCGATTCGATTTTAATCGTCTTCAGGTTGAGCTCTCTCTACACGACCTCTCAGTTTCTGGAAATTCCATCCTTTTCTCATTCGCAAACTAGCACTATGTTCATTTGAGAAAGATAATTGTTGATATTTATCTTGGCACACCTTTTATCTACAATTTTGGCAAGGCTTTTCAAGTGTAAAAATTAATAGAAGAATCCAAGTTGATAAGAGAAAAACACAGTTACTTTCACCTCCAACTACTTTTTATAAAGAGGTTGGAATATCAAGCTAGTTTAGCGTACGCAAATACATTGAGTTGTGGTTATGTTTTAATAAGGGACGCACGCCTGAAATCTCCTGGGCTAGAAAAGGTCGTAAAATTTATAGTAGAAAGTAAGTAAGATGAAAATCCCTCCCTTCATATCGGCTATAGAGATCCTTTCAAGAAATACTTTAATTTGAAGACTAATTTAGCACTGTTTGTTTTGTTGTTCTTTTTTATTCTTCTAAAAAAATAAGTTTACAATGGATTTTAAAAAATCATGATGTAAAGAATCTACACTGTCAGAAATGTTGCTGAGACGTTTTTATAACGAGACTGTGAAGTCTGGAAATTCAAAGCACTTTTACTGATGTGATTCTTCCTAACGTTTTTCCCGCTCAGTTCTTATAACACAGGACTCTGTTCTAATTGTATTGATTAAACTGTGAATATTGATTCTTTACTTGCATGCAGGTATTTTACCTATAAACAGATAGATGGACGCTACACAGACTAAAATTCGTATGTGGAAATTGTGGCAGTAAATTCAGGCAGCATGAAAATTATTTTTCCTGCGATTGTTTTCTTTATAGTGCAGAATCTAACAGCCTGTCCAATAAAAAAAAAAAGCAAAAACTTTATTTGAAAATTTACTATCAGCAGAAATTTGAGAATCAGTCTAGAACTTTCGCCAGGGTTATCTGCGTTATTCGAAAACATGATTCGGCGTAGCATTATCTTTTAATCAAATGTCGGGAATAAAAGCACGCACACCTGTTGGGAATATGTTTCTATCTTCAAAGTTTTCGTAGCTTTTTGTTACGCTTCTTCAGTTATCTGTCTTTTCCTTTGTCTGTCTGTCTGTCTGTCTGTCTGTCTGTCTGTCCGTTTGTCTGTCTGTCTGTCTGTCTGTCTGTCTGCTCGTCTGTCTGTCTGTCTGTCTGTCTGTCTGTTTGTCTGTCTGTCTCTGTCTGTCTGTCTATCTGTCTGTCTGTCTCTCTCTCTCTCTGTCTGTCTTTTTGTCTGTCTGTTTGTCTCTCTCTCTCTCTCTCTCTCTCTCTCTCTCTCTCTCTCTCTCTCTCTCTCTCTCTCTCTCTCTCTCTCTCTCTCTCTCTCTTTCTCTCTCTTATGATTGCCAATGTTGTTGCCCATTTTATTTACGATTATACATTATTTCTTTTTACTCAAAATTATTCAAAAAATATTGAAACTAATTAAAACCTCTGTTCCCTGCTGCATGAGAAATCAAGAATTATTCCTCTATTAGTTTTTAAGCTTCTGGATACCCAAGATATACAGCCGATCTTTTGGGTGGCTTATTTCCAATTATTGTTTTAAAAAGGTGTCAATTGTGTCTACTGAGGCTGATAAAACTGCAATGAAATGTTTAATAATTAACAGTTTGTAGAAATGGCCAGAATTTACCTGGCTCCCCCTAAGACCCGAAAGGCAGGTCATAAATGATGAGAAACTTGTCGAAAACGGTAAATGGACGTAAAAAAAATCTAGAAAAAAATACTCTTATTGTTGTGTGGGTGAAAATAGAATTATCTTTGAAGACACAAACAAAACCATACACATTTTTTGGAAGTATTGTTCTTCCCAACCATTTAATGACATTTTAATTACCTCCATTAAATTGATAAGGATTCAAAGTAATATTCTGGTATTGTAGTATTCCAGTATTTTTTTCGCCCTTCTCTTTCACCCTTATTGTTTTTATAGGTTATGAGTTTTAACCTCGTAAAAAAATTGCTGCTCTGCTCCCGGTTCCTTGTTACCCTCTCAGCGCCGTGAAAGAAGTTTTAGTATTATAAATCTTTTTAGTCACTCACGTCGACTGATTCACTATTTTCTAAATGTTTACAAATCGATTATATTATCCTTTGGGGTGGTTTACCATTAAATCTACCTGTTTTTTCGTGTTTTATTAAATTTATAGTTGATAACATTAAAATGTAATATTCTACTCAGCAAGTTTTTCTGATTTGACAAGATCAGTTTTCAAAGTTACCATCAAGGAAAATCCAAAAACTGAATAGTTGTCTATGGATACTTCACTTTTGTTGTAAAGAGGGGGTTTTTAGAGTGTTTTTCAGCACTGTGCTCTTCCGCCTTTTTCCTTAGTTTTGGTCAATATGATTGTATACTTTCAGGAAAAAAGATGAGTTAATCTCAAATAAGATTAAATTTATGTATCTCAGCTCTGAATAGGGTCAAAAGAGAGAGAGAGAGAGAGAGAGAGAGAGAGAGAGAGAGAGTGAGAGTGAGAGAGAAAGAGGGGGAGAGAGGGGGCTGGGGTGAAGTAGAGATGGACAGGGGTTTGTTAATTCAATAACTCCATATGGCACGTATGTGTTTTAAACAGCCGGTGAACTTCGCGCAGAAAACTGGACAATTTTCTTTTTTTACGTCTTGAAATAGCAATGGAAATCACAGGTGTCAGAGTTTTCTGTATGAAACAAGAACGTGGCATTTTTAAGTTTTGATCAACAGCTCTGAATCGCTTCTCTCCCTCATGGTCTGCCTCTCCTAAGCTAATCCATACAAGTTATAGCGGCAGGTTTGTTTTTTTTATGGAGGAGTAATTTGCTTGGCCGGATCTTCGCAGGCCATCTGTGTTTTGGACTAAGGGCATCTTGCCACGCGCCTCGGGAAAGTACATGATGGTATAAGCATATATATATATATATGAGAGAGGGAGAGAGAGAGTGAGTGAGTGTGTGTTTGTATAGATCAGATGACGAGCTAGATAATATAAATATTTATGGTCATTTTTCCCAACATCCGCAAATAAAGCACAGTTCAGGGGAGAGCTGGTAGAGGGGAATCGGGTCAAGAAGGGATTCTTAAGGTCAGTTAGTTGTGAATGTTTTAGCCCACACGTGGTCAAGAGGTTGCCTTCTCGCCTTCATCCTAACTATAGATGTGTTTCCTCAGTGGGTTAAGGAACTATTTGCTTACGAGATTTATAGTCGTTCTATCAGTCTTTTGAGTCGGGAAATGTGCTTATTTATCCTATTTTCATGTATTTTTTTGTGTTTTGCTCTGTTTTTAATAAATTTGAGAATGGTGGAATGGCTGTATCTTTCTCTTTTATTGTTTTCCGATGCCCAATCTAATCTCACCGCGTCCCTCCCACCTTGTTCATGTATTCAACACAATGGGGTCTTTTTTATGCAGAATGCGACTTGAGATCACTTTGACAATTTATTGTTTTGAAAAATTCTAACTGAGACTCAGCAGTGCTAAGACATCAGTCGGTTAGAGCTCTAGACTAACAATAAGAAGGTGTGCAGTTTAAATCTCCGCTGGTGTTGCGTATTTGTATTGGGTTTTTCAGGAACACCAGGGGTCTAAAAATAGTCAAAATTATTTTTTTATTTTTCTAGTCTGAGCTTTGGAAGCGCCGGCAGTTCCAAAGGTTAGTGCTCTGAAATGGCAAGAAGCAGCTCGGCGGTTTAAATCCCGGCTGATATCATCGTCTGTGAATATCATATATCTGTGGACGTTAACCTGTTTAAATAGATTCAGCTGAAAATTAGGACGCTGCCTGAGAGCCAGCTTCTAGTCCAGTTAGTAGCAGGACACCAGACGGACTGCCTAAGTTCGTGGCAGGCTGTGAAAGTCATCGAACTGGGGAGAAACATCGCAGGTGGCTGCCTGGAATGTTATCAGGACTAACCTCCCCTGATGGTACTAATCACAGGATGCGCTCTACCCGGTCTTCAGTTTTGTGGTTTTCTGTTGTTTTTTTTTCTTTCTTTCTACTTTATATTATGTCTTGTAGGTCATACCTAAATCTGGGATCAGGTGTATCTCAGAAGTTTCTAATCATAACTTGAATATTGCGGTCTCCTGTTCTGAAGACTCCAGAGTTTTGGCTGTTAATAAGCACGTACATCTATCAATAGTAGGTTTAGCAGCGTATGCGTTTCTTAAAGTTTTAGAAGTTTCCAGAGTTATACAATCATAGTTCCCTGCTACTTTTTTTTTTTTATTTCTTCGTGAAACAAATAGAGGGATGTATTTACGTTGCTTTTTAAAACGATATCATTCTAAACATCACTATAACTGTCGATAAATATATCTATCTAGGCAAAACTATCACACAGACACAGACCTTGAAATTAGGAAACAAATATGATTGGGATGGAATGCTTTTAGAAAGTGGAGCCATATTCTGATGAGGAGAAAAAAAAAACCTCCAAAAATAAAGAAAATACTTATCGATAGTTACAATCAACCCGAAATGTCATATGCCTGCAGAAACTTGGACACTCGAAATCTAAAAAAATCAATTTGAAGCTCTTGCCTATAGAAATATAGAAATACATATGATTGTAGTTGTTGTTGTTGTTGTTGTTGTTGTTGTTGTTGTTGTTGTTGTTGGCAAACCACAATCTTTCAAAGAAGAAGAGAACGCCAAGCCTGAAATAGAGAGGTAAAACCGCAAACAGCTCTGAATGCATTACGTGGGCAAGGCAAAGATCGCGGTTACCAAAAGATGGGGGGAGAGGGTTTCCTATCTAGATATAGATCTAAACATTAAAGAATATGCTGAGACATTATTACACAATGAGATTATTCTTTAAAAGTTCGATAATTGCGAAGAAAAGAAAGATGGCTGATAGGTCGACAATTAAACATTATGTATTATGGTGTAAATTGTTTTAGCACATAATTTTTTTTCTAGTGCCTTGTGAAAATAGAAATTTTTTAATCAATCAATGAACCATGATTATTTAGAATATATGAGTGAATCGAAGCATAGAAGAAAATCCATAGACAATTATCTTTTTAAAAGAAAAAAAGCCAGAAAACACTTTTTACAGGGTCACTAAAATCCCAACTGGTAGATGATTTTAATACTGTATGGCTTACAAACTTTGAATTTTTGGGGATTCAGTTTTAGAAGCTGATAAAGTGTAACAGTTACTGGATCTCACCGAGTCGAGTATCCCCTGACAGAAAATCAATAGCAAGATGCTTGGTTGATCAAGTACATTATGGTTTAAGTTAGCATTCAAATGCATGGTGTTTGGTGTGAGCAGACTGTCAGACAGACAAAGATAGATAGGGGAGATAAAGAGATAGATAGATAGATAGATAGATAGATAGATAGATAGATAGATAGATAGATAGATAGATAGAAAGACAGACAGACAGACAGACAGACAGACAGACAGACAGACAGACAGACAGACAAGCAGACAGACAGACAGGCAGGCAGACATACAGACAGACAGACAGAGACAGGCAGACAGAGAGACCGAGACATTTCTTTTCTCGAGATAGACAGATAGATAGATAGATAGATAGATAGATAGATAGATAGATAGATAGATAGATAGATAGATAGATAGATAGATAGATAGATAGATAGATAGATAAGAATTTGAACCTAACTTTGCTAGACTGGCTCATTTTTTAGGAATATAGATTCTTGAACCTCTTAGAAACATGAAAGCCAGACACTCTATGATATCAAACTATGCCAATACACTATCAGTGGCGGCTTCCACTTGTATCCGCTCACTGTTCTTCAAATCCTCTTGCAATTTCAGCAAAGATGATGCGATAAACACGGTAAACTGAAAGAGAGAATATTTACCAGCACATGGTCTGGCTCATAAAGTGTATGGAATATATCTGGCGTATAACAATCATCTTCTAGTGGATGAAATAATAGTTTCCGCAATGTTGGGAGAGGCTTGTTCAATCGAGACTTGCCAATTCTTCTTTCTTTCAGGAGGGAATTTATGAGTCTTAAGATAATATTATTCGAAGAAGTTTTAGAAATTCCGCAACTGATAACTGATGTATTTTGATGATTAATTTTGCACACCCCATATATTTTTTAATATTAAGCTATGTACATGACTGTCTTTAAAAGGTGCATGTGTAAATATTTAAAAGCAAAAGGAGGTAAAAGTGGTATAATAAAGGGTAACGGAGGTTGTTTTACTATAATAATGTGCATATTTTGCTCCCTTTCATGCTGCTCTTCTTGTAATATCTTTTGAACCATAATCATCTAAGATTACTGTCAGGTAGATACATGTAGTTATTGTATTTTTAAACGGCTCTATAGGATTTGCCAAGCTTGCAAATATATGTATTGTTGTAAATTAGATAAATATGCATCCAATAAATAGAAGCTGAGCACCGCGTACAGAAACAAGAGACTTTTAATACTTACTAACGAATATTTATTTATATCATCCTAATATTTTATTGATGCTCTCATCTCATATCTCCCTCTCCCTCTCTCTCTCTCTCTCTCTCTCTCTATATATATATATAACCGTATCATAGTATATCTCTATCTATACATTTATCTCTTCACCGGTACATCTATCTATCCCTGTTTTTATCTCTTTTTCTCTATATGGTTTGCCCTTTTTTCTAAGTCTCGTTCTTGTAAAATCTCATTGCGTCTCTTCTTATCTCTTTTGTTTTATCATTTTTCGTTTTATGATTTACAAACACCCATATCTATGTTTATGTGCCAACTGTGATAGGAATAAATTTATATGACATTTAAAGAATAATCTTCATTTACCGTTTCTGCAGTATGATCATAACGCATCTGTACACTTCTTTTGCAGTAAACGAATTTATTGCCGGCTTTATAATTTTCCCAACTTAAATTTCTTATTTTATGTTTATGCACGACATCGCTACCTGCAGAAATCTGGTATTATTCTTACTTTAATAATTATAATTATAATTATGATTATTATTATTATGATTATCATTATTATTATTATTATTATTATTATTATTATTATTATTATTATTATTATTATTGTTGTTGTTGTCGTTGTTGTTGTCGTTATTTGCTGAACTTCATTATAAATTTTTTTTTTCCTCTGTGTAACATTTTAAGGTCAGAATAAGTTAACACGGCGGCTCCATCAGGAAGCTTAGTCGGTATGATCAAAGATGGATAATAAATGTAATGGTAATACAATGTTTTAAAGGAGCTTATCAGATTTGCCCTACACGTACCATCTTTATAAGACCTAAAGGGTGTTAGAAGCCCTAAGGACGTGAATCCTTACAGATTTGCTTTAACTATCGGTTTATAAAACCGAATTGAATTTTGCCTACCATCAAGGAAAAAAAACAGAAATACTTTGGGCACCTGAAAAGACATGACAGTTTAGAAAGACAATCATTAGAATAGCCAGGGTTTTCACACGAATGCTGACAATCTAAATCTCGTTAAGAAATTATCAGAAGTCGTGTATCGCTACGAATCAAACAAGGTGCTTTACAGCTGATTTGAAAAGCCGTATTTCAATCCCTTTGTCTTACACTGGTTTACCAGTTACCTGTGATATAACCATTTGTTACTCGAGTGTTCCTGTACACAGTCGTTAAAAGACACAGGAGGCGTCCTCAACCTGTGCGGTCACACATGGGGTGCATCTATTGTTGGCAGCTGCGCTTTCTCATCTCTACCCCTCACTTAAGAATATCTTAACATGTATTTATCAGCCACATATTGAAATTTAAAAAATTCGCAAATTGGTACTTCAGCCGTGGGTGATCCACTTGTGTTATTTCAGTGGTCATTCTTCAAAATACGTTTTTCGGCCCAACGTATGCAAAGCATGTGACATGACTGTGGTGAGTGAAAGATACCACAGAGAGGGAGGCACAAGATTTGACCCCGAGTCACCACTGACAACCAGTGGCGAGGAAAAACAAAAACACAACCCTGTGCGCTCTGTGTGCATGCCGTGTTCTCATTGTTGTTACTCGGTCTTCAAACGCTCACATCCTCAACGCTGCTGCATGTTCCCGTTCTGCACAATTCATTACCGGGTCGGAAAACATCTCTGCAATTCTTAACGACACTTTTTCTGAGTCCGATGAAAAATACAGCTGCGGATTGTTTAGCTGTCTGGAGACAACTAAATCTACCATGGGGGGAAATGTAGACAAAAACAAAATGGGCTTGTATAATGGCTACAGCCCCCATATTTTATTAACCTTGTACCGCAAACAAAAATGCTGTGCATTTTTATGCCACATGTTGTGTTCGCCCCAAAAGTCTGAACTGTTAGTGCTGACCACTAAAGCTGTGTTCGTTAGAAACGTTAAAAATGTAAAACTTGAACTCCCGTGTAATAGGAAATAATAATTATCGAGCAAAAAAGTTACGAGCAAAAGGGTAACAAATGTTTCAGAAACTGTTGAGTTCCCCCAAAGTATAGGAGAGAAAATTTCGTGTGATCAGTTAATGTTGTTAAACCAAGAAAATATCCCATAGGATGTGTTTGTGTTAATGGGGGTTTGCATTACATAATTATAGTTATGTTAGTCTTCAACTGTCAATGGTCACCGTAGCATTTTTGTTTTGTTTCGTAATAACAAAACCGTCTGTGATTTATATTGAAGGAATATCATTTAGTGAAAATGCTTTATGAGCATGGTCGCATTGTCTGATGACAGTAATCCGGGTCTGACGCAAAAAGGAGAAAATTTATAAAGTTAAACGGAGACAAACAGCAGCTGCTAAGCAAAACGTTTAAATATTTGAGAGAGAAAAAAACAAAGTCCATTGATTTGTTTTTCGTTTGCATAGACAGAGAAGGTGCCATAAAATAGTGATCAATGAGTCTATACTCATTCTGACAGCAATCCAGAATCGGAAAGAAAATGGGCTTTTTTCCCTTTTTTTTTTTAATTTGTCGGGACGGACAGCAGCTGTTAAGCAAAAAGTTTAAAAAGATTGGGTCCCGGGAATGAGAAACCGAATGAGTACCGTGGGGCGCGCAGGATTTATAGAAGCCTAGGATTACAGAGCATGCACACTTATTTTTTTACTCTAAATCTGGGAAAGGAAACCAAGTGATTGCATAGATCTATATAATTACGGTGACTAACGATCAACATTTTTAAAAGTGCGGCCCATGCTTGGATTACAGTGCATACCGGCATACCGGTACATGCAGTTTATAAATATTAGAAATCTATAAACTTTTCTCCATTAGCAGATTGTACTCCTATATCTCGATAGGCATAAACAAGTAAACAATTAGGCCTCTTTAGATCTAGATTTCGATTTGGATAATCCAAAGTCTATGATAGACAACGTGGAGAAAGGTTTTCAAAACACACACACACACACACACACACACACATAGAGTTTATAGCACGTGAATTATTATCATGTATCGCTGAATTTGAATAGAAAAAGTAATGAGTAAAAAAAAAAAGAATTCAAAATGATTCTTGTTGTTGAACACACTTTATATTTCTAGTCACAAAATCGCTTTCCTGTGGCTTTCTTTTTTCAAAAAGGATGTATCGAATTTTGGTTAAATAACGAAGTTTTGCTGGGTTTTTTTTGTTTTTTTTATTGTGTTTTTAATTAACGGTACGAAATTATAAATTTTAATTGTGTCATTGCATTGTACCAAAATGTAGTTAATTCTGTAGATTTGAGGAAAAATTGAGTTTTTTTCGTTTTTTGTCGGTTGTTTTTTTATATAGGCATAAAATTCTCATGATCTTCTTTTTTTAATTAACTCGTTCGTACATTTTGTTTGGTTGTCTATCTACATCTCCCTCCTCTCTCCCCCCCTCTCTCTCTCTCTCTCTCTCTCTCTCTCTCTCTCTCTCTCTCTCTCTCTCTCTCTCTCTCTCTCTCTCTCTCTCTCTCTCTCTCTCTCTCTCTCTCTCTCTCTCTTTTTTTCCTCTCCGTATTTCTCTCTCTTTCTCTCTCTCTCCTTCTCTCTTTACTTGCCCCTACTCACCTACCTAGCTGCCTACCTACCTATCTCCCTAACAATCTTTCACTAGGCAGGCATCTATTTATTTTTCCATCTTTATCTCTGTCTATCTCTCTCTATATCTGTTAGTCTGTTAGTCTGCCTGTCTGTCTTCTTGTCTCTCTCTCTCTCTCTCTCTCTCTCTCTCTCTCTCTCTCTCTCTCTCTCTCTCTTTTCCTCTCTCTCTCTCTCTCTCTCTCTCTCTCTCTCTCTCTCTCTCTCTCTCTCTCTCTCTCTCTCTCTCACACTCTCTCTCTCTCTTTCTATGGCGCTCTCAGTATCTCTATCTTATTCTCTATTAATCTCACATAAAGATCTGAAGTTCTTCCATCCACGAAATTTTCCTTCCATCTCTGGAATCTTCAGACCGCGCTTATCTGCCACGGAAACTGTTGTATTAAAACCCTTTTTGCACTGCCCACTGGTCAGATTTGGTCAGATAGTCCATCGCTGTGGCGATCTGTAATCTGCTCTTAGAACAGATGCGTTTGCAGCAGATAGAGTGATGTCTTCGCGTGTAGAAAGAAATACATAGGGAGAAAATGGCTTTTTGCTTAATGCTTTCCAAGAGATAAGGCTTGTGAAAGAAGAAAGTGAAAAGGGGGAGGGGGGAGGACACTTGGGGATTATTCTCTATTAATCTCACATAAAGATCTGAAGTTCTTCCAGCCACGAGATTTTCCTTCCATCTCTGGAATCTTCAGACCGCGCTTATCTGCCACGGAAAGAGTTGTATTAAAACCCTTTTTGCACTGCCCACTGGTCAGATTTGGTCAGATAGTCCATCGCTTTGGCGATCTGTAATCTGCTCTTAGAACAGATGCGTTTGCAGCAGATAGAGTGATGTCTTCGCGTGTAGAAAGAAATACATAGGGAGAAAATGGCTTTTGCTTAATGCTTTCCAAGAGGTAAGGCTTGTGAAAGAAGAAAGTGAAAATAGGAGGGAAACACTTGGGGAAGAGGTGGGGGGGGGGAGAGAGAGAAAGAGAAAGAGTGAGAGAGATTGATAGAGAGAAGGAGAGAAGAAGAGTTAGGATCTAGAAAACCAGACCCATAAGGCATTAACAGAATATTCTAATTATTACTTGTCACTTTGAGGACGGTGTGTTAAGACGAAGATTGAAAGCTTTAAAGGGTGCAGAAAAGATGGAAAAAGTCGAAAGTGGAAAGTGTAAAAGCGGGAAAGGATTTAGTAAAACGTAGATAGGATAGTGATACCAAGGAAAGACTAAAATTACATCTTTAACTAAGTAGAGATTTGCCTCAGTTCTGGATTAGGTTTACAGATCTTTCAATAATAAAATGTTTACCTTTATATTCCTGTATATTTCATGGCTGACATTTGAAAGAACCGAGCGCCAAGAAAACATTTTTATTTTGCTATAACTATTGCCACAACTGTAACCATTTAATCAGATCTACGATCCCTAACGTAGGCAGCAAAATACGTTTATGTGCCCATGATACCTCGGTGATAGATATAATTCACAGACGGAATATTTTCAAATATAGATTAATGGTGTTTCTTTAGCGGCCCCAAAACTATTATCTAGTCTTTACTTGAACCTCTATATCCTTGTACAGCGCATGGATTCCCCATTACAAAAATAAACTATTTTTACTTTGAGGTCTGGGTGACCTTCCCTTTTTAGGCTAATGGTGTCAAGGATATTGAATTCCATTGATTGGTTTTGTGTGTGTTATTATTGATTCTTCCTTGTTGCTTTGTGTCCTTACGGTTTGCCATTGTACGTGATCTACATGAAACTACCTTGACATTAGCACCTGAGTGACCTTGACCTCGATAAAGTCTATTTAGTGTATGGACGAGTCTGATAAATCGATGGCTCTTTTTTCTTACACAGCCTTGCTGAACCCTTGATCAAAAGCAGTGAGGAATGTTCAATTTTTTTTCCTATTAAAATTTTTTTTCGCAATATCTTGCCTGGGGTGTTAATTTTAATTAGTTGAATTTCCAGCGTTGAGCTGGTACTCTTAACAAACGTCTCAACAATTCTACTTATATCTACCGCTAATTTTTTCGCATATTCGTCTATTTTTCGCCAATCAGTTGGTAAATGTCGCCATTGTTGAACACATGCCTCATGTTATCGTTGTTTTTGCTTTTGTTTATTATAAGTTCTAGTTTTTACTGTTATTTTGTCAATTCATCGAGCGTGTCTATCGTGGATTGTTTCTATTCCGATTTCTTTTCACATTCTAAAAAAGTATTTTGGCCCGAGACTGAAAAGAGATGAAATCCTTGAAAATGTTGGCAAAGATATTTAACGAGGTCCTCTTTTTATTTTAAGAATGAGACCTACAGTAATAGAGACTGTTTATCTAATTGTTATGTTTCTCCGCGTGTGGAGTCAGGAGTTCGGCCTAATTTAACCCAAGGACAGTGACACAAATGAATGGCTGGTACGATGTCCACCTGTTTCCGCTTCCGTTTGTCCATTCAAGGGCCGCAACTACTGTTTTCAGCATCCGGGCTGGGCGGGTACAATGGTGGGTGTGTCCTCGCCAGACAGGCCGCACTCGCTCTACAGAGTCTCTCTATTGGTCATCGTCTCATAAGTCACTGGCAAACTTTAAACAAGCCTTTGGTCCGCTAATTACAGCCAGACGTTGATGAGAGGCGATGGAGAGGACAGTGAACTGGAAATTAGGGAGGCCGGGCCCAGTCTGTTGGTACAGGCTGTCTGCCCATTCCGTGAGATTGATTAAGAGATTTTTTTGGCGTACCCCATGAACATAACAGAATAACCTGGATAACTATAAAGGCAGAAAAATCCTATGTTTTGATATGACTCGTTTAGCTTTTTATTTTACTCATTCCAAACTGAGGTATTTTTTATATCAGAAATAATATTCCCCATCAGAAATTCAAGTCATAATTAAGCTTTAACCCAAAGTCATTATTTGGAATTTATGTTTTTAATACTATGCTGCTAATTATAATTATAACTTGAAACAAATGCACTGAATCGACGCTACCATTATTTTAATCTTAAGAATCGTCATTTGATTTCGTTAAAAAGGTATTGGAGAGATTGTTTACAACGTTGAGTAATACACTTTGTATTTTTTGCTTGCTTAATAACGCTTTACCGTTTAACAAACGGCGCGTGTAATGTTTTATGAACAAAGTAACATCACGAGTTCTCCCGCATAAATAACGGATTAGGCTGGAAGAGGGCTTGACTCTGACAGGGACCGTGAGTGAGCGGCCAAACTCACCTGCTGGCTGCCCGTGGGTGAGCGGGGTCTCACTCTCTGCGACCACCGTTAGCGCCCGACCCGGCGCGGGGCCTCGCAGTCACTGGGAGGTAAACAAAATAATGTGCTCAGCGAGCCTCTCTGGTCTTCCTCTTGTTTTTTTGCTGAGGGGTGGGGGGTCCGTGAAGAGAAAGAGCGAGGGAACGAGAGAGAGGGGGGAGGAGATTGAGAGAGATAGAGAGAGAGAGAGGACAAAGAAAATGAAAGAAAACGCAGCTAATTGTCTGAGTATGTCAAAGATGACTCAAGCTTAGCATGCTAATAATAATGTTTGGCCATTCCATACCAGGCTGAAAACTCTTATTAAATACATTTTCAGTGCATTATTTTTTTCCGTAAAATACCTATGCGTTGTGGCATATATTACATAGAAAATGGTAGAAAATAGCCTTAAGATATCCATCCTAAATACTTTTCCATTTACAAATAAATGTAAGTCATGCAGATTTAAAAAAAAACCTTTTTATTACAAACAGCAGCTCTGTAGCTTTATTGCTGCAGAAGTGAGATAAAACTTAAGTTTCACTGCATCAATTAAAAATAAACAAAACAAAAGGTTACAGAAAAAATTGTCGTAGCAAAAAAGATTTAGTTCGCCCAGAATAAAATTCAACACGGTAGCAGCTCTAGACAATATATCATATTAATCATCGTAGTTTAATAATAATTATCATATCGATCTTCTCATGCTGTTAAATGAGACAAATGTTGCTATTAACTAGTTTTTGTCTGTGGTTGTATGTTTCGTCTTCTACGTTCCACAAACAATCATACACGGAACCAGAGGAGTCAGTTGAGATTTGAACCTGTGGTCTCCTGCATGTAAGTCCAGAGAGCTAATAGATTGAGCTTTCGGCGCACCTTATCGAATCGCGTTCAGTTTCATGAGGCGCTAACATCACCGGTTTATGTGGACTGAGGTTTTTTTGTTTCAACATACACATGTATATGAATGCTAAACATATCGCATGGGAGAGGTAACGCTTTAACAAGTTTACTTAACTTACAAAGGAGACATAAAAAAATTACCAGCGAATTTCATTTGTTTAAGCCTAATGCTGCTTTGTTGTTGTGTGGTTTGTTTTGTGTTTTTGTTTTTTAAACTTGATATCTGCTTTTCTAGAACATTGACAGAGAATCAAAGAGTTGAAAAAGGTTTGCAGAAAGGAACAAACATTCAATAATATTATTCGTTTCAATCATGTACATAGAAGCGATCATTTTGGCGAGTTAGTCATTAGATGGATAAAGACGAACACCTGCACATTCAAAGCCGTTTATAAACATGGAGTTTTATAGCTTTGTCGTTTCGTAAAGTAAGCCAAGTAAAGGCTTTTCGACTGATGGATTATCGAAGGTAATCGTTATTATGAGGCCAGTGCGCTACATACTGAATCCGCATGGGCGTGGAGTCCCGGTTGCTGGGTGTGGTAATGTTTTTATAGCAACAAATACAGTAGAAAGAACCAATTAACTTTTATAGTGTAACTGTTTATAAATCATATGGTATTTCGTTGGAAGTGTTTGTTTTTTCTGTATGGAATAATTATCAAAATAGCGAAGTGAATGAAATCAAAGGAAGAGCGGGATGAGAGAGAGAGGGAAGGGGGGGAAGTGAGAGAGAGAAAGAGAGAGAGAGAGAGAGAGAGAGAGAGAGAGAGAGAGAGAGAGAGAGAGAGAGAGAGAGAGAGAGAGAGAGAGAGAGACGGAGATAGAGACAGTGAGAGAGGGGGAGTGGGGCGTTACAGATGGCCACATGCCCACAGGCTTGAATTGATAATAACAGTGGGGGGAAAAACAAAGAAATCAAAGATAGAGATCAAGATACCGTGATCGATATGAAGAAAGCTAAAGCTTCATGATTTACAAAATTAAGTAAAAGGTATCTCTACTGTTGCCTAATGTATGATATCACCTAGACATTAGTTGGGTTCTGTCTAAAAACAAATTGTGTGGCAACAATATTCACATATTCACATTATT
>RQTK01000183.1:433569-438569 GCA_003991915.1 Elysia chlorotica
GCGTGAGTGTCTCTTCAGCTGTTCTTGCAGCAGTTGTTGCTGCTGTGGGGTAAGGGAAGGCAGGCTGTTGTTGTAGCCGCCCAGATACACTGTGGTGGGGCTGCTGTATGCAGCAGTGTTAGAGTCTCTATTGCTCACAGTGTTGATGGTGCTGATATTGCTTGGAGCTGTGCTGTCAGGCGCTGAGTAGTCCAGCGGGACTTGTGGAGGACTGACTGCCGTCAGGGCCTTCTTGTGCTGGGAATGGTGACGCTGGTACTCACTGGGAAAGGTACACAAAGAAAGGACAAATTATTTTTTTTTTTCCTAAGACAATTTCATAGTAATTTTATACGAAAGTTTTTATTGTGGATGTGAAAAGTGATGCAACTCCACTCCACCTTAGAAAACAATGGCAAATTAGTGTGAGGTTTACAGGGAGACACTAACAACAGGTGATTCCCAAAATGTTCATAAGACAAGACAACAAAGATTTTTTAGTTGATTCAAGCATTTACTGAGTAAAGGAGATGTTTGAAAATAAGATCAGTTGAAATGAGGATTTGGGGAGAGAGAGAGAGAGAGAGAGAGAGAGAGAGAGAGAGAGAGAGAGAGAGAGCGAGAGAGAGGGGGGGGGGGGAGGGAGGGAGGGAGGAGATTATTTAATCTGTTACGTTATAAGTATAACCATGAGGGAAACCAGTGCAGCTTTACATGAGTTGGTCCTAGTTATTAGCAGGTGTTCTGGTCCATACGATTTATCAGCCTTATCTCATCTCTAACAATAGTATAATTAAAATGGGAGGGCTGACAAGTTTGAGTTGGTTTGAGGGTGTTTAAAGACATAATATAATTTTCTTTTAACTGTTTTGAAAGATATCTATCGTGCACGGTAGTACCGGAGTGAGTGTGTGTGTGTGTGAGTGTGTGTAATAACGGAGAAGATTTAGCAGAGAGGAGACTGCCGGGTCTCTGTGGGTTTCTCCCACGCCAGAGGGGGCTCTAAACCCGCGACTCTGTGGTCCGGAGCCGAGCAGAGATGGTGTTTTGACCACCTGTTTCCGCCGCCAGCCAATCAGCTGACGAGACGGGGTCCTGAAACCGCTGGACCGTGCCCGCCCTAGAAACGTCTCAGGCCCGGCTCTGGTGACAACTGCTGCAACGGAGCCGCTGTAGATACAAGAAAATCTACAAACCGCGGGGTTCACACTGTGGGACAGACGCATGTACCCCCCCGAAATTTTACTACTGGCGGGTTGTTTTTTCTTCTTCTAGATCTCAGTTCTGCGGACATTATTGTGTAAATTCGGTGGTTGTGATGATGAGGTGAGGCGGTGTGGCGGGGAGGGACGGCAGCTTTGTTGTTAAGTTATAAAACGCAGCGGTGTATTTTTTTTTCCTTACAGACAGAGAGAGGGAGATGGCGCCGCGATATAGCCTTTGATTTGTTTTCGTTTTTGTTGTTGTCGTTTGTTTTGTTACTACTGCATCCACTATATGTCCACATGAAGGTGAAACTTGCTGATGGTGGCAACGGTTAATGTTCGGGTTTAGCATGCATGCTAAGCAATGAATGCACAGATGATTTACTGGCGTGGTAGATAATAATATTCTTGTGGTTGGCGCAAATACCTGAGGAGATTCTTTGCGCTTCAGGGACTAGCCACAAACCTTTCAGCATCCGTGTTACTTTTAGGAAGGATCATGCTGACTGTGAGTTCAATGCCAGCATATGAGTATCTTTGCCTGGTATGGTTTTTACCATTTTGAGGCAGTTTTGGACTGGAAAGGGCAGTAGTTGAAGCTGAGGGGCAATATCATGGATGTACCAAGGAAGAGTTCTTGCCCAGGACAGACAAATTTAGTTAAATCATGATAACCATTCCATGTAAAACAAAAATTTTGAACAGCTTGCCTGTATCCTTTGCAGAATTAAGTTTATGGAATACCACTGCCATGTGGTAACATAATCGTTAAGACATCAATGTCCAAGAGGATATATAAAGTGTAAGCTAAAACAATCAAAACACTTTCGGTTTTCATAAACAAACATTGTTAGCTTTGTACATCAAGTTTTATAAAATAATCAATATGTATGTATATTATATAATATATATGTATGTATAAGTTAGGGGCACCATCTGCTTGGATCAGGTCGGTAGTGGTACTGCAAATGATGTTCTTACAACAACATGATGGGAATAACATAACAATGTGTCTCATAGCTAGAGCAGATGCATTGGCCTCAATGAGAGTCCATCTCATGAAACATGTACATTGATTGAGAACAAACATACCATACAAAATTCATTAGTTCTATTAGCAAAACCTTCCTTACAGAAACACACACATCCCTCGCTCCCTGTCGCGGTACCCAACTGTAGTGATGATTACCTATCTATATTTTACTTTTTTTAAACATTGCGTCAAGACGTAGATAGAATTATATAGTATATTAAACTTTGCAGATTTAGTGAAAAAAATGCATCGGTTTTGTTTGTTGTTGTTGTTGTTGTTTCCTTTAAGCTTCGGTCGGCAGTACTATGGTGAACAAGTGGTTAAAGAGGGGTGAGTGTCCACTGTGAGAGCAGCGAGTGTTGACATGGATAATGTGTACATAAATCGCCAGTCGGGTGCACAGGGGGCCAGCAGAACCAGGGGAGTGTGACCGCTACTCTGAGGGGAGAAGCCAGGCGAGACCAGAGCGTGTGAAGACGTTCCCAGGTTTGTTCCCGCAGTCGGTGCCCTAAAATAACCTCCCCGATGTCCAGCCCGGGCGCTACCGCTGGATCTAATCACACAACGTACAGGTTGCGGTCATCCGCCCAGACACAAGAGGGCCTAGACCAGAGACTAATCTATGTTTAGCAGTGGGCTAGCGGTATCAGTGGCCAGCCCCACGAGCGGATGGGTCAGCCCTCTCCCCCCGGCTCGGCGTAGTTCGTACCACTGCATTATGATGGTGCTGGGGGTTGTGACACGGCCCATTGTTATAGCTGGACTGGACAGATGGGAGCCAATCATAAACCAGTCGTCAGCTGCTGCAGCGCAAGCCTCACGCTCATCGCACGACCTCCGTCTATCTTTTCCTCCTCAAACTAGACAAGGTGTAAGCGATTCAGGGTTTTTTTTCCTCCCTCCATCTTTTTTTTTTAGATTGAAGGCTTATCGGGGGGTCGGGAATTGTGTTTGTGTGCAGGGAAAAGAGATAGAGAGACAGAGAGAAAGAGAGAGAGAGAAAGAGAGACAGAGAGACAGACACACACACACACAGACAGAGAGACATAGACAGACAGGGAGGTTGGGCATTGATATAAAGCAAGGTCGATGGAAATGGGAAAAGAAAAAGATGCCTTGTAAACTGTGTCGGGGAAGATTGATTTTCAGAGTGTAGACTTGGCACACATTAGGAACAGTTTGAACAATATGTTTACTAACCCTGAGGATTATTTGATTTTACTTTTTTTTTAACGGCACAAATGCGATAGTCCTTAGAATATGCACGTTAATTGAAAAAAAAAAAAAAGCAAGGAAGAGGAGACAAGGTTAAGGATTCGATAATTAGTTGAATTATAAACAAAGAAGTAACTCACCTAAGCGGTCTTTTTGTGTCCGCCTGAAGTGAATCAACGTCTAACCTCCTATATGTTTTCTCAAAGTCTAAGTTACAGTCACTACCTCTTCGAACTCCCTCAGAGACAGGGCAGGCTGAAGAGGATGAGGGGAGGATGGAGGAGGAGGAAGATGTAGGGGGAGTAAGGAGCCGTAGCTCCTTGTGCGTGATGGCCACCACGTCTCGCAGGTAGCCGCTGGGGCACGCCGTGTTGTGGCTGCGTTGGTGTGGACCTGTGCCCGACACATGCTGGTTGAGCGCGCTACCGCCCCCACCACCGGAGCCCGGCGTGGTGGCTGGCGTCTCCATGTCGCTGCAGTAGCTGGAGGTCAGGCCACAGTCCCCGGCCAGCATAAGGTGCTTGGCCTTCAGCTTGTTGATGTCCTGCTGCTCCTCGTTGCTGATCTTGATGCTGGAAGAGTTGGACGCCGAGTTTGGCAGTGTGGTGAAGATGTTGGCATCGCTCGTGGGACTGCTCAGGTTGCTGCTCACGGTGGTCGACGACTTGTTGTTCATGTTGTTGATGTAGTGGCGCTCTTTCTCCCGAGCCATGTTCTCCAGGTTCTGCTGGGTGTGCCGCTGCTGCAGGTACGAGCGCTTGCGGCACAGCAAGATGGTCACGGCGATGATGATGAGGATCAGGGGGATGCCCACGCCCAAACACACGATCACGAGCAGCTGGGTCATGCTGAGCCCGCTCTCACCGTCGCCCTGTTCGCCAGTGCTGGAGTCCATCTGACCGGATAAATCTCCATTGCCAGCAGTGGTCGGCTGCACCGGAGGCCGGGTCGTGAACGTGTTGTTCTTCCTGCCATTAGCACTTGTACTGGAGGTCTTGCCAGGGTCCACATCGACAGGCATGCCCGCATACTTCTCACAGTTCTTGCCCCAAAACCCGTCTGGGCATGTGCAGGTGTAGTCGGCCAGCTGGTCCTGGCAGATTCCCCCGTGCAGACACGGGCTGTCCCGGCACTCGTCGATCATCAGGCTGCAGTCCTTGCCCTCGAAGCCTGGCGCGCACTCGCACTGGAAGTCGTTGGGCAGGTCTGTGCAGCGGCCGCCGTTGGCGCAGGGCCGCATGTCACAGTCGTCCACGTCCTCCTGGCAGAGTGAGCCCACGAAGCCGGCCTGACACTGGCAGCGGTAGTCGTTGACCAGGTCGATGCAGTAGCCGTGTTCACCGCAGGGGTTGCCCACACAGTCGTCGATGTTGCGCTGGCACTCGGCGCCGCTGAAGCCGGACTGGCATAAACATCGGTAGCCGTCCAACTGGTCAATACACCGACCGCCTGATACGGGAGGAGGGCAAAAAAAATATATTAATAAAAGATTTTCTTTTGATTCATACACACTTCACAAACAGTAATGGTAACAGAATATAGGAGTGAAGGTGGAGGATGTTTCACGC